>JAQIFY010004849.1:0-11467 GCA_028533085.1 Varecia variegata | reverse complement strand
TATCTCATCTGTGCCAACATCTACTGCTTTTTTGACTTTTTCATAATGGCCAGTCTAATTGGAGTAAGATGGTATCTCATTATGGTTTTAATTTGCATTTCTCTGATGATTAGTGATATTGGGCTTTTTTTTCATGTATTTTGGCCATTTGTATATCTTTTGAAAAATGCCTGTTTATGTCATTTGCCCACTTTTTAATGAGATTGTTTTATCTTGCTGAGTTATTTGATCCTTGTAGATTCTGGATAATGTCCTTTGTTGGATACATAGTTTATGAGTATTTTCTCTCATTCTGTAGGTTGTCTATTAACTCTTTTGATTATTTCTTTTGTTGTGCAGAAGCTTTTTAGTTTAATGAAGTCCCATTTGTTTATTTTTGTTTTTGTTGCATTTGCTTTTGGGGTCTTAGTCATAAATTCTTTGCCTAGGCCAATCTCCAGAAGAGTTTTTCCTAGGTTTTCTTTTGGGATTTTGATGGTTTCAGGTCTTACATTTGAGTCTTTAATCGATCCTAATTTTCGTATATGGTGAGAGGTAGGGATCCAGTTTCATTCTTCTGTATGTGGCTCTCCAATTTTCCCAGCACCCTTTACTGAATAGTATGTCCTTTCCCCAGTGTATGATTTTGTCTGCTTTGTTGAAGGTTAGTTTTTAACTACATAAATGTATGTATGATTTTGGTAAAAATAAAAATTAATTTGGAGAAAAGAAACTAGGCTGTCCAAATCCACCCTCTCATGCTAGGTCTAAATCCAGTGGTGACAAGTCCAGGGTGTGTCATGGGATGGGGTGGCTGGAAGGTAATGGGATATTCGGGGTGCAAAGTGCTATCCTTGGGGAGACCTACATTTTGACAGAGCAGGAAGAGCAGCAGAGACACTGGAAGGACGTTTACCATCCTTGAGTGGGGTTCGAAGGACCAGAGAAGGGAGGGTGGCTCTGAGTGGGGAGGGGAGCTCAGAGCCTGGGGGGGCTGCCATTGGGCAGTGACCCCAACAAGGATGGGGCTGTGGGTGGAGCTGAGAGTCACTGGGCCTGCCCAAATTGAGCCTGTGAGGAGAAGGGTCAGACACCAGGGTAGGTGAGGGAGGCCTCCTGCCCAAGGCCTCGTGGCAGTGGTGTGGGCAGTAGCCCAGAGGGCCAGCTCGGGGGCATTGGCTGCAGCAGGCAGTGGCAGGAGAGTGAGCAGAGGTTTGCTGACCTGACATCTGGGGCTGGGAAGAGACCCCCCCACACACACACACACTCCTGGTCAGCTGTGAGACTGTGCCCATCGAGAGACCGATGGAGAGCTGGGCGAGTCCGGAGGACAGAATGATTCCTTCCAGCTGAGGGACGCCTGGCAGAGGTGGCATTGGCACCGAGACTTTCTAGGAGGCAGGATGTGTAACATACCCAGATGGGGACATATGCAGAATGGAATGTCATGCCGAGTACAGAGGGTTGCACAGGCTGTCGGAAGGCCGAGTTGTAAGTGTGTTTATTTTTGTTGGCCTCCCTGCCTCTCAGAACACCCTTCCTGAGTGTGGGGATTCCCCACCCAGAGAGGGTGGCAAAGGCCTTCCCAGCATCCCTTGCAGCTGGGGTGCAGGCAGGTGACCCCGATTCCCCGATCAATGTTCCCACACCAGCCTTCAAACCAGGAGCTAGTGATGGGGAGAGGTGCTCATACCAGGAACCTGTCCGAGGAGGGTGGTGGCAGCTGAGCCCAGCTCTCAGACACATCAGGGACAGAGTGGCGTCCAGTGTGGTCTGGGCACAGCAGCAGCAGCCGCGAGGTCCGCACAGGAGCAGCTCCCAGGGGGCTCCGGGGCACCATTCCTGGCTGCATGGACTCCGAGCTGCCCCCCTAGGGCACAGCCACCCCCACCCCAGACTGTGAACTACCAGACTCTGGCTGAGGATGCACAGAGCTGCCTGGGTGCGTCGCTTGCCTCAAAGCACTCCGTGCACACAGAGTAGGGAGAGAACAGGTTTGTGATTCAATCAGCAACTGCTCATTACACATTTCCCTTGTGCCGGGCACTGTGTCAACCTCAGTAATTTGACATATTAAATAATTCACTTTTGCTACCATTAGATTGCTCAAAATATCCCCACATAAACCCTGGAATCAGAAAAGTGACCCTCAGGGAAGGAAAAGGTCACCTTCTCACTTTCTGAATCACTCTGGTCTGGGAAGAGAGTCTAGCTCAGTGCCCGGAAGGGCGGCCAGCCACCACCCCCGCGGTCTCTGCTGCATGGGGCTATTTCTGGCAACAGGGAGCTCTGCCCCCACCTCCACACCCCTGGGGTTCGTGACAGGGCTGTGTTTAGGAAGGGTGGCTATTTATGGGGCAGAAATAGCAGGATGTGCTTACTCAGGGTCCCCCTGATGTGGGAGCTGGCTCCTCCCTCAGCCTGAGTGCCCCTCCCCCACACCCTCAGGACCCACCAAGACACTAGGGACCCACTTCACCCTGGTGGGGGCAGGGAGGGAAAAAGCCCAGCCACAGGACGGGCTGGGTGACCTGGGAACGTCCTCCCCAGACCCTAGGCTCCCCACCCAGCACCAGCGGGGCCTCTAGCACGAGGCAGAATGGAAAGGGCACAGATGGGGGAGTCGGGCAGCCTCCCTCAATCTGGTCATCACGCGTTTATGAGCACCCAGTGTGTGCCTGCCTGTTGATCATTTATGAGCACCCACTGTGTGCCTGCCTGTGGATTGTTTATGAGCACCCAGTGTGTGCCTGCCTGTGGATCATTTATGAGCACCCAGTGTGTGCCTGCCTGTGGATCGTTTATGAGCACCTAGTGTGTGCCTGCCTGTGGATCGTTTATGAGCACCTAGTGTGTGCCTGCCTGTGGATTGTTTATGAGCACCTAGTGTGTGCCTGCCTGTGGATCATTTATGAGCACCCAGTGTGTGCCTGCCTGCGGATCATTTATCAGCACCCAGTGTGTGCCTGCCTGCGATCGTCTATGAGCACCCAGTGTGTGCCTGCCTGTGGATCATCTATGAGCACCCAGTGTGTGCCTGCCTGTGGATCGTTCATCAGCACCCAGTGTGTGCCTGCCTGCGGATCGGAGGGTGGCACAGACACAGCCACTGCCCTTGGGCAGTTACATGTTCATGGGGACATAGGCAAACAGCAAACAACAAACTCGCCATTCCACACTGAGCATCCTGTGTGCAAACCAGGATGGCCAGGGAGGAAGGGCTGGGGGGGGGAGGAGACAGGGGAGGCTCTCTGGACGAGAGCCACTGAGGCCGCCACCTGGCGGGGAGGAGTCGGCCACGGGAGGCAGGGACAGCGCTCCCCACAGAGGGCGCCCTCGCGGCACAGAGAGGGCGGAGAGGCCTGGGCAGTGTGAGGGGTGGCGAGATGGAGCCACAGGCGGGTGATTTACCTTCTTAGAAATCCCTCTGGGTGGAAATCAGATAAGTGGTTGCCAGAGGGCATGGCCTGGGAGGGCCGACTGCAAAGGGCCACATCGGCCACATTTAGGGCGGTCACACAGCTGCGCTCAGCACTCGGGTGGCACTAGGCTGGTGGATCCAAGACTCTGCATTTGTCAGAACCCACAGAACTGGACACCACAAAAAGTGAACTTTACTGTGTGCGATTTTTTTTTTTGTTTTCGTTTTTTACTTGAAAGAAGATCCCTCCAGCAGCTGTATGGAGAGTGTGGAGAAAGGGTAGGAGGACGGGGAGGGGAGGTGGGAACCCAGCCAGGGTCCCTGCAGGGTCTGGGTGGGCGGTGGCCATGGAGACAGGGCCATGAGCTCAGTTTCCCCATCGGGAATAAGGTGCGATTCCCATTTGGGAGCTGTCCGTGTGGTCTGTGGATGACCCAGCAACCTGCCCGCAGGCCGGGCCGGAGCAAGGTGCTCAGCACGTGAGGGCTGGGTGATCATGCTTTGCCAGAGGGGGCTGGGGCCGGCCTCAGGGTGCCTTGAGCTGAGCCATCCGGCCAGGGAGCAGGGCAGGCGGCTGCGCTCAGAAAACAGAACGGAAGGTGAACTGCTCAACAGTGAAGGGCACCTGGCCTGTGGATCAAGTGATGTCACCCCAAGCAGAGGAACGCGGCCCAGAATATTGTGTACTTAGAGCACTTCTCTCTCCCAGGGAGGCCCTGGCATTTTTGTTGGGGCTAAATCAGGGCCCGACTGAAGCTGCAGCCTGGGCGGGGAAGACGGAAGGCAGGCAGCTCCCAGGGAAAGCCTGGCCTGCCCTGGGAGGTACAGACTCAGAACTGGAGCTGCAGGGTGCAGGCCAGAGCGCTGACGGAGGGTGGGGTTCCCGCTCCAACCCGGGCACTCCTTAGCTGGGCCACCTTGGGCAGGTTACTCAACCTCTTAAGGTTAAATGAATAGCACATGGGAATGCCCCTCAGTGACCTGTGACATACTCTACACACAGCAGAAAGGGAAAGTATGCCAATGCTCATGGTGACAATGGATTGGCACACTGAGTGGATAGAAACTCACATGTCCCCTGGGTCAAAGTGGCTTTCCAAGATCAGAGGGCTAAATGTTTGTTTGAACCTGTGGGGTGGTGGGAAGGACAAGCGGGGCTATTGCTGGTAGGAATGTAACATGATGCAGCCCCTGTGGAAAACAGTCTGGCCATTCCGCCAACAGTTAGGCAAAGAGTTACCCTACCATCCAGCAATTCACCGGGAATATACCCAAGAGAATTGAAAACTGAGACTCAAACAAAGACTTTTTCACGAATGTTCATAGCTGCATTATTCACCATCGTCAAAAAGTGGAAATAGCCTAAATGTCCATCAACTGGTGAATGAATAAACTAAACATGGCATATCCACATAATAAAATATTATTAATCCATAAAAAGGAAAAAAGTACGGTCACATGCTACCATGTGGATGGACCTCAAAACCATTTTGCTCAGTGAAAGGAGTCAGACATGAAAGTTACATAGTGTGAGATTTCGTTCATATGAAATGTCGGAATAGGCAAATCCGCAGAGACAGAAAGCAGATGGTGGTGGCCAGGGGGGTCTTGGGGAGGGAGCATGGGGGTGATGCTTCATGGCTATGAGGTCTCTTTGGGGCTGATGAATTAATTGTTCTGGAACTAGATAGAGGTGGTAGTTGCACAACATTGTGAATGTACTAAAATGCCACTGAATTGTACACTTAAAAATGAGTAATTTTATGTTATGTGAATTTTATCTTGATTTTTAAAAAAGTCTGGGGGAGTGCTTGTGGGCCACTGCCGAGAAAGAGGAAGAATCCAGTGAGGGCCGAGCCTTACGCAGATCCCCACGTGGCCATCCCAGCAGCCCTCTGATAGATTCGTTAATATTTCCATTTTACCCGAGTCCGTGCAGGTCGTGAGCAGCAGCCTGGACCTGAAGGCAGCTCTGGGCCTGTGTCGTCCAGTCCCCGACATGTGCCTGTCCCTCTGCTGGCCGCCTCATATCAATCATCTCATCTCCTTTTTTCAACCCAAAAGCCGGGTGTTATCTCCATGGTACAAAAGGACATGAATGGACAGGGAGATTAGAGTCATGTGCCCAGAGCCACCCTGATGACAAGCGACCAGAGGACAGGAGGACCCTGGCCCGTGGCCTTGAAGGAAGACAAGTCACAGGGCACTTGCGAGAGCTCAGACCACGGCCAGGTGCTATGGAGAAGGAGCTCGGAGAGAACGGGGCTGCGGAGCAGGTGCATCGTGCTGGGCTGGCGAGCGCTGGGGTGGGGTCTGCAGAGCTGTGGGGAGGGGAATCCGGAGAGAGAACAGCATACACAGAGCACGGCGCGAGCGGGACCAGGGCTCCGGGGGGCTGGAGAGCTGGGCAGGAGAAGGGGCTGATTGGTGGATAGACAGGACAGGAGCCAGATCATGGAGGGCTCCTGCCAGGTGCCACGCGCCCCCCAGTGTGTCTCCCCTGAGGCACAGGCGTCTCGTGCCACCACTGATGGCCAATAGGATGGAACCCGGATTTGGGATGGGGCAGGCAGATGGGGGTGGGGAGGGCACTTCTATGTCCCGGCAAGCAGAGCCAGCTCCCTGGGATTCTGGCTTAGTTGTGAGTCCCAGGAGAAGAGGGGCCCAAGGGATGCCAGGAACTAGTATCCCCTCCTCACCCACTGAGGATTTCCCAGCCTCGGAAGCCCCCAGCCAGCCGTCCCAGCAGCAGGAAGTGAGTAACCACCTCTCCCGACCTGCCGGCGACAGCCCAGGGCCAAGGACAGAGTTAGGAAGCACAGCCAGGCTGACGGCCAGGCTGAGGGCTACTTCCCCCCAAACCCAGGGATGGTCAGTGATCTGCCATACCCCCAGGACCAGGCCCCGCCATCTGCCTCCCAGGGCAGCAGAGGGACAGACGGGTGGACAGAGGAAGGACTGGCCTCTTCACCTCTCCATGCAGCCCCCTTGAGTCTCTCTCTCCTCTCACCTCTGAAGGTCTTTATGCCAGGAAGAGCTAGGACCTCACTTGTTTTAAGCATTTATTTATTCCAAATCCATCTAATAAAACTTTACAGAGGACTTTGCATATTTCCTTAATACTAAGGCACCTCTAATGGTAAGACACACCAGCTTTCAGGGGAAGAAGAACAATGGCAGGTTAACCATACACACTTCAATTTCCTAAGTGTTAGAATGGAAAAACGGCTCTGAGTTGGGGAAGTCCCTGCTGAGGCCGAGGCGGTGGACATTTCCTCTCTCCCCTGATACCCCAGGAGGTGGCAGTTAGGGCTGGTGTTCACAGAGCACTCGCTCCAGTGTCACAGGCACCAAGGCCAAGGAACCCTGTCACATCCTTTCTCACTCGTGTTGCTTCCCTGCCGTGGCCAACCACTCCCCCAGGCTGCTGTCGCAGAAGGGGAGAAGACAGGACCCGAGCGCCTGGTCCTGCCAGTCCTCCCTTACTGCCCAGTGACAGAGGGCAAGGCGTGTTGATGGAATGCACACACACACAGCAAGAAGGGGAAGAAAAGCAAGACGAGCTTGATTTCTGCAGCGTTTCCACGGACCTGGTTAGGAACAAGAGACACACCCACGTGCAAGCTATGAAATACAAGTTGCATAATTTCGGTGATTTTGCATACAAGTTAAATGCACTGATCTTTGCGTTTAAAACTGGCATTGAGTAATATAATAATGAATGGTATAATGCAGGCTAATAATTTTACATTTTGCTTTTTCTTTGCTTAGAACGACATTAAGTTGCAAATTAAAAAACGCGCCATGACAAGTCTAGAGAGAGAAGAAAGGAAAAAGCTTTATCAGCACTTCCTTTCCGCTTTTTGAAGAAGAGGCCCCACATTTTCACTTTGTACTGAGCCCCACAAATTCTGAGTTGGCCCGGCTGTCACACACCCTGGTGAGGTGCTCAGGAGAGGGTGATGGGAGGGCAGCACGGGAAGCAAAAGAGTGACAGAAAGGGAGAAATTCACAGTTTAAAACAACAGCATATGTGACATGACCCCATTTGTGTAGAACGGGATATATCGAAGCAAAGACATCCATAGCACTGTGCATATTGTATCATATACAAATGTCGGCTTATGTAAGCATGGCACCAAATTCTTAAACACCTCCAAGCAGTGCACTTTTCAAGTGATTTTCATTTTACCTTACACATTCAGCTCAATCAACAGAGAAACTAGACACAGATATTAGGTATATGATCAGTTTTTTTTTTAAGCTGCATCTTCCTTTAGGGGAAAGAGAGAGGTGCAGCTATGGAGTGAGACTTGGGCTCAAATCATGGCTCTGCCATTTACAATCTGCAGGATTTAGGCCACGTTAAGCCTCTGTTTCCTCATCTGTGAAATGGGCATGATGACTTACAAGCCCTTCCTCGGCTTGTTGTGAAGGGTCAGTGGCATAAGGTGGGATAACCTGGGTCACGCACTGTGACAGGGCCTGGCACAGAGGCGGTTCGGCAGTGGGCAGCCGGGAGGGGCCGGAGCTGGGGCCGGAGGGCTCTGAACTGTGCTGGAGGCCTCTGGGGAGGGGCCAGAGGCAGGCAGGTCGGGAGGGCAGTCACGGGCACGTTGGCTGGAGGTGCTCTATGGGACTCCTAAGTGTGGGCGTCAGTGCCAACCAGGCGGACTTTGCATGTGTTCTGCCGTGAATCAAAACCAGCACTTACCTTCCGACTCCGCTGTCCAGTTTCTGTGGCTGGTCTGTCTCAGGTGTGTGCAACAGGTCAGCCCTTTGCAGGGCAACTGCTGAGTGACAGAGGACAAGGGAGCGGCTTTCTGCTCAGTACTGTGCAGTTCTGGGCAAAAGCACAGCCCACCCCCAGAGGCCGATGGATAATGGCCTTCCTGGGAGGACAGACCTCTGGCTCACACACAGACGTGTGGAGAGAATGTTCCGAAACACTGGGGTGCAGGGTGGACATTCGTAAACAAACGTGTGCCTACGTGTCTGTAGCCTGCTTTTGTGCTGTTCTGTTTTGTTTGGCCTTTTCTTCACCCCAGTGAGCTTGGATCCAGAGGCTTTTCCCCATAGACTGGGCTGTGTCTTCATTCCACCCGAAGGTGCCCACTGTGCTCCAGGTGATAAATCACCATAAGGAAGACACCTGCCTCGAGGTGTTCTCAGTCCACCAAGAACAGTCCCCGGCTGTGGGAGGAGACAGGCAGGCTGATGAGTGCAGACAGGACATGGTCCCTAACCAAGGCCTCAGGGAGGGCCCTCAGGCAGCCTCCTAAGAGGACAGTGAGTGTGACCAGGCAAAGGCAAAGGAAGGGCATTTCAGACAGAGACTACGGCATGTGCAAAGGTCCAGTGTCAAGTGCAATCCTGTTACATTCAGGAACCTGAAGGGGTTCCGTGGGACTGAGGTTCAGAGGGCTGGGCGTGGCTGGGCAGGCTGTACTGGCAGATTCTTACCATGCCACGTGAAGGGGCCCTGCTTGGTGTGGAGGCCATCAGTGTTTTGCAGGAATAACTGGATCCCTCTTCAGTCTTCTCTGAATGCAGCTGGGCTGGCTAGAGCCCAGAGCTCTGGCAGGGCTGAGCCGCCCCCTGCAGACCCCAGCCAAGCCCACCGAGTGGTGAGGGGTATGGTATGGCTGCAGCAGCAGGGACTATGCAGGAAGAGCGTAGCCAAACTTTCTCAGTGCAGTACTGAAGGACACGAGCTGTGCTAACCCAGATATAAACTACTGTGGGCTGCTACTGAGTCCATAAGGAGCACTTGGAAATGATCCCCCAGCCTGGCTCTGCCCATTGGCAGGGGACTGGCCTCAGTATAGACTCCCCCAGGGATGGGTTTGTCTGATTCATTCACTTACCTGACAATGCACTGCCTGGCTGTGTGGGTATCCGATAAATGAGCTGGTGGGCAAGTGGATGGGTGGGTGGATGGATGAGTAGGTGGAGAGACATGTGGGTAGATGGGTGAGTAGAAGCAAATTGGATGAATGGAAGAGTGGGTAATTGTCTTGCAAGAGTTAACGATTCTTTTGATGGCAGGACACAATGCAGTGACACATGAATAGATAAAAGGCAGAACTTTTTGTTTCTTACAGCTCCAAATGAGAGGCTGCCAGGTAGGGCCACATGGGACAGGGTTCCAGCAAGCTGGAACTACAGGCAGCAGCTTATGTGGCACATGAGTGGGGTTGGCGAGGTCTCCTGGGCTCCCTGTGGATTGGCTAATTTGAACAATTCTGTGATTTCCAGGTTATAGGGGCTGTCTATTGTTGTTTGATACCTGGCTCCAAGGTGATTAGGGCAGACGCATAGTGGCCCAGAGCGTGAGAGGCAGTAAGCAAAGTGGCTGGAGAGTGGACTTAATCAGCTGCTCACAAACTGACCAGCCTCTGGCAAGGACCTCAAGTCTGGGTCAAGACAGCATTTTTTCAAAAACTAGTAATAAATGACAGTGATGGATGGAGACATGTATACATGGCCAGATGTCTTTTGGAACTTTCTCAGTCGATGGTATTTCCAGAAGCATCAACATTGGATTCAGATCTTCAAGGATTTTCAACTCTTAGATGCAGAACCCTACAATGCCCACGCTGGAAGAGACATCAGAAGGTCTCTGTCTCTTCTTGTCGGTCTCCACGTTTTAGATCGTAGACTCCTTCGCTAACTTGATGAGGACCCATGGGAAAAGCACACGCACACCATTTTAGAGGGCTCGCGGGCTCTGGGAAGCCTTGCCACAGATTTCTATCCTCACTGGGAGGTCCAGAAAGGTCAGGGCAAGGAGCCCCAATGTGGTTGAACAGGCTGGTGCACAGATGAGTCAACCGACACAGCAGGTCGGGGAGGGACTTCGCTCAAGAGTGTACAGCCAGTTCACAGCCAGGCCAGGGCTGGAGCCACGGCTACCCCGTAAACCTTTCTGGGACTCGGTTTCCCCATTTCCGTGATGATGGGACTGGACGTGATCACTGGTTTGTTGACTCATAGAAGTTGCGGGGGCGGGGCCAGGTGGGGCTGTGACACCCCTATCTACTCCCCAGCTCACCGGGCCCACTCTCATCTGGTCTCTTTGGAAGGAAGGGTTTTAAGACTTTTCAAAAAGTTCTGGAAGTCCCTGCACTTCCCAGCTCCTCCCAGCTCAGCTTCTGGGAGTGTTAAGGGCGTGGATTGTTAGTAAGTCTTAGAGCCAGACTGGAGGAAACTGCTTTTCAACATCTCCAAGGAAACGGCCGTGCCTCAGGGGCTCAGGGGCGCACACTCAACTGCCCCGGAAAACAGTGTGGGGAGGGGTGGGTGTTCTGGGACGGTGACCCCCTGGTTCTGCCGCTGTGACCTGTGGGCGGCACACGTGGCATACAGAGGAATTTCAGAACTCCCCCTGCCTACCTGGCCACCTTCTGTTTACACCCTCTGTGTAAACGCCCACTGTTTACACCTAAAACTCAGACACAGAACGGTCACCTCAGGGAAATAAGAAACGGTCAGCAGTAAAGATAACATCAGGCGAATTTGTTCACGTGGAGTCTCTCAGGCCACTCTGTGGTCAGCTGGGAGGCTGTTGCCGCCCCAAGGCTCTAATGGGCAGCCCGTCTACACAGGAGAGCATTCCTGGGGTGAACGCAGAAATCTTCCATGAGGCTTGGGGGGCCCCAGGGCTCAGAGGGCAGGCGGGGCTGGGAGCAGGAGCTGGGGGGCAGCTGGGGCCATCCTGCCTGGGCCTGGGGGGTGGGGGGTGGGCAGCTGGGGCCATCCTGCCTGGCCTGTGCAGCCCAGCCCGCCCAACTCAAGCTCCCGACAGTGCGCAGCTCAGCAGGAGGTGGAGGGAGGAAGTGCCCAAGAGGGTGGTGACATCACCACCCAGCCCTTGAAAGATGAGCTGTTCCCGCTGCCACTCCAGCTCTGGCTCCTCGCTCTGTGGAGGGGTGGGGACACCAGGCAGCCGCGCTCCAACGAGGGAATGACCGCAGTCCCCACGCGGCTTGCTCCGGACAAGGTGGGTGCCAGGCAGGGGCTAGTACAGCCACCTCACCTTCGCAGGGAGGACAAGCCGTCCCGTAC
>JAQIFY010004848.1:0-11467 GCA_028533085.1 Varecia variegata | reverse complement strand
ATTGAATCTGTGGTTCGCTTTTGGCAGTGTAGACATTTTAACAATGTTGATTCTTCCAATCCACGAGCATGGTATGGTTTTCCACCTATTTACATGCTCTGCAATTTCCTTCCTCAGTGTTTCGTAGTTCTCCTTATAGAGGTCCTTTACCTCTTTAGTTAAATATATTCCTAGGTATTTTATTTTCTTTGTTGCTGTTTTGAAGGGTATTGAGTCCTTAATTTGGTTCTCCATTTGATTGTTATTGGCGTTTATGAATGCCTCTGATTTGTGTGTATTGATTTTGTGTGCTGAGAATTTACTGAATTCATTGATCAATTCCAGGAGTCGCTTGGTTGAATCCTTGGGGTTTTCCAGATACAACATCATATCATCAGCAAAGAGTGAGAGTTTGATCTCTTCTTTCCCTATTTGGACTCCCTTGATTCTGCTCTCTTGCCTGATAGCTCTCACAAGGACTTCCAGTACTATGTTGAAAAGTAATGGGGACCATGGGTAGCCTTGTCTGGTTCCGGTTCTAAGTGGGAATGCTTTCAATTTTTCCCCATTCAGAATGATGTTGGCTGTGGGTTTGTCATATATGGCTTGTATCATTTTTAGGTAGGTCCTGTCTATGCCTATTTTGTTGAGCGTTCTTATCATAAAAGGGTGTTGTATTTTGTCAAATGCTTTTTCTGCATCTATTGAGAGGATCATATGGTCTTTATTTTTGCTTCTATTGATGTGGTGAATTACATTTATAGATTTGCGTATGTTAAACCATCCTTGCATCTCTGGGATGATGGCCACTTGGTCGTGATGGATTATTTTTTTTATAAGCACTTGGATTCGATTTGCTAGGTTTTTATTGAGAATTTTTACATCTGTATTCGTAAGGGATATTGGTCTGTAATTATTTTTTTTTGTTGCATCCTTTTCTGGTTTGGGTATCAATGTTATATTGGTTTGGTAAAATGTGTTGGGGAGAATTCCATCCTTCTCTATATTGGAGAATAGTTTATGTAAGATGGGCACCAATTCTTCTTTGTAGGTGTGGTAAAATTCAGGTGTGAACCCATCTGGACCAGGGCTTTTCTTTTTGGGAAGGTTTTTTATTGCTGTTTTGATTTCATTTTTTGATATTGGCCTATTCAGGAATTCTATTTCTTCCTGGTTGAGTCTGGGAAGGCTGTGTGTTTCTAAAAATTCATCCATTTCCTCCACATTTTCCAGTTTATGTGCATAGAGATTTTTGTAAAATTCATAAATGATATCATGTATCTCTGTGGCATCAATTGTGATTTCTCCTTTCATGTTCCTGATGGAGGTTATTAGAGATTTTTTTTTTCTGCTCTTGGTTAGTCTAGCCAGAGGTGTGTCTATTTTGTTTATCTTTTCAAAGAACGAACTCTTTGTTCTATTAATCTCCCTTATGGTTTTTTTTATTGTCCTTTTCATTTAGTTCTGATTTGATATTAATAATTTTTTGCCTTCTGTTGGATTTGGGGTTGGTCTTTTCTTCTTTCTCCAGCTCTTTGAGTTGATTCATTAGGTTGTCTATTTGTAAGTTTTCTGTCTTTTTGATATAGGCCTTTATGGAAATGAATTTTCCTCTCAGGACTGCTTTAGCTGTGTCCCACAGATTTTGATAAGTTGTGTCTCCTTTGTCGTTTAATTCAAAGAATCTTTTGATTTCCATCTTGATTTCTTCATGTATAAAATGATCATTCAGGAGAAGGTTGTTTAGCTTCCATGACTTTGGGTAGTAATGAGAATTTCTGTTAGGGTTAATTTCTACCATTATTCCGCTGTGATCTGAGAAGATGCATGGTATAATTTCTTTTTTTTTAACTTTTTTAAGACATGCTTTATGTCCTATGATATGGTCAATCTTAGAGAATGTCCAATGAGCTGATGAGAAGAATGTATATTCAGTGGTTTTTGAATAGAATGTCCTGTAGATGTCAGTCAGGCCCATTTGTTCTAGCATTCTATTTAAGTCCATTATTTCTTTGCTTATTTTCTGTTTGGAGGATCTGTCCTGTACTGTTAATGGGGTGTTAAAGTTTCCGGCTATTACAGTATTGTTATCTATCATTTGGTTCAGATCAAGTAGAGTTTGCTTTATGAATCTGGATGCACCTAAATTGGATGCATATATATTAAGTATAGTTATGTCTTCTTGTTGAATTGTGCCCTTCACCAGTATATAGTAACCATCTTTATCTTTCATAAATTTTGTTGGTTTAAAAATTAAGTTATTGCAAATTAAAACTGCCACGCCAGCTTTCTTTTGGTTACTGTGTGCTTGAAATATTGATATCCACCCTTTTATTTTCAGTCTAAATGGATCCTTGCAGGTTAGGTGAGTGTCCTGAAGACAGCAGATACTTGGTTTGTATTTTTTTTTATCCACTGGGCCAGTCTATATCTCTTGAGTGGGGAATTCAAGCCATTCACGTTTATTGAGAGAACTGATAAGTGAGACAGATTTCTGTTAATCTTGTTGGGTAAACTTCATTGGTATGTTTTCTCTCTTGAGCCATTGTGGTAACTGGGATTTGATCTTTAGCTCTTGAGTAGTTTTACATCCATGTGTCTTTCTTATGCTGGTCCGTGTGTAACTCTGTTTTGAGTACTTCTGGGAGGGCTAGTCTTGTCTTGGTGAATTCCCTCAGCCCTTGTTTATCTGAGAATGTCTTAATTTCTCCTTCATATATAAAACTCAGCTTAGCTAGGTACAGTATTCTAGGCTGGGCATTATTCTGTTTCAGAAGTGTGAGGATGGGGCCCCAGCATCTTCTTGCTTTTAAGGTTTCAGTTGAGAAATCTGACGTAATTCTGATGGGCTTTCGTTGGTATGTTACTTGTTTCTTTCTCCTTACAGCTAGAAGAAGGGTCTCTTTAGTGGATATTTTTGTCAGTCTGATGACTATGTGACGTGATGTCTTCCTATTTGCTATGAATCTCCCAGGGGATTTTGAGCTTCTTGAACCTGTATATCTAGAATTTTAGCAAGGCCTGGGAAATTTTCCTCAATTATGTCTTCAAATAGCTTATCTATCCCTTGCTTATTATCTTCTTCACCCTCAGGAATGCCAATAACTCTCACGTTAGGCTTCTTCACATAGTCCCACGTTTCTTGTAGTCTCTGATCTTTTCTCTTATTTCTTTTCTCTATCTCTATGACTGACTGGTTTAATTGGAAAGTGTTGTCTTCGATCTCTGAGATTCTTTCTTCTGTTTGATCTATCCTGCTCTTGAGGCTTTCCACTGTTTTGTAGCTCCCTGAATAAATTCTTCATTTCTAGGAGTTCAGTTTGATTTTTCTTCAATATTTCATTTTCTTCAGTGAATTTTTCTTCCAAATCCTGGATTTTTCTTGTGGTTTCTTTGTGTTGGTTATCCATTTTTTTCTTGTATATTATTCAGCTTTTTTATAATCCATAGTTGAAATTCTTCCTGTGACATGTTGGTTTTTTGGGTCTGATTTGTGTCAATTTGTAGAGAGCTGGAATTCCTCTTTGGGGGTGAGATTTCCATTTGATTCTTTATACTCCCTGTGTTCTTTCACTGAGCCCTTCCCATCTGAATCAATCACTAAATCTCTTCTTACAGCTTTAGTCTGGATAGCAGCATGGCTTGTACTCTGTTCTTAGGCTGTGAAGCAGTCTAGGTGTGTTGCTTCCTTTGTCACTAGTGGGAGCCTATTGTGTATTGTTTAGAGTTTTTCTCCCTCGATTGGGGGGTGCTCCTGATGGGTCCAGCCCCAGAGGATTGATTTGACCTAATACTGGTTCGACAAGTTAAGTCACTGTGCTGTCGATTTTCAGTTAGCATCCAGGATTCGCACTAGTTGCAGGCAAAATTCTCTCTCTGTCTTTTTTTTTTTTTGGATCTTCCTCTCAAGGGGTGGTTTCTGCCTCTTTCCACATGAAAGACAATTAGCCCACTCATCATTCAGTGTTCTACTTCTTCAAAATAATATACTAGCACAGAGTAATATCAAGAAGACAATAGTGACATCTTCTTAATTAATGCATATTTCATTTTTGCTTCCTATGTGTAAATCAGAAGAGATCATATGTTTTCTGAAAGACAAACAAAAATAAAAACCTTTAGATTTTTTCTTTTCTATAAGCAATAATTTACTATTATTATTTAATTTTAGAACATTATGGGGGTACAAACATTTTGGTTATATATAATGCCTTTGCCTCACCCAAGCCAGTGTTACAAGCATGACCTTACCCAATACAGTGCTCTCCCCCTCCATTAGTTGTGAGTTTACCCACCACCACCACTCCCCTCCCACCTGACTGGCACCCAATGAATATTACTACCATGTGAGCACCTTAGTGTTGATCAGTTAGTACCAATTTGATGGCGAGTACACGTGGTGCTTGTTTTTCCATTCTTGTGATACCTCACTTGGAAAGATGGGTGGGCACTTGGGTTGTTTCCACATCTTTGCAATTGTGACTTGTGCTGCTATAAACATTCGAGTGCACGTATCTTTATTATAGAATGTCTTTTTTTTCCTTTGGATAGATGCCTAGTAGTTGGAATGCTGGATCAAATGGTATTCCTATTATTAGCTCTTTGAGATATCTCCAAATAATCTCTCCACAGGGGTTGTACTAATTTGCAGTCCAACCAGCAGTGTAAGAGTGTTCCAATCTCTCCACATCTACATCAGCATTTGGTATTTTGGGACTTTTTGATAGAGGCCATTCTCACTGGAGTTAGGTGATATCTCATTGTAGTTTTGATTTGCATTTCCCTAATGATTAGAGATGTTGAACACTTTTTTATATGCTTGCCAGCCATTATTCTGTCTTCTCTGGAAAGTTTATGTTCATGTCCTTTGCCGATTTATTGATGTGGTTGTTTGATTTTTTTCTTGATGATTTTTTTAAGTTCTAGGTAAATTCTTGTTATCACCCTTTATCAGATGTGTAGAGAACAAATATTTTCTCCCATTCTGTAGGTTGTCTATTCGCTCTAATGATAGTTTCCTTGGCTGTACAGAACCTTTTTAATTTGATCAGGTCACATTTATTTATTTTTGTTGTTGCTGTGATTGCTTTGGGAGTCATTTTCATAAATTCTTTGCTTAGGCTAATGTCTATAAGAGTTTTCCCAACATTTTCTTCTAAAATTCTTAGGGTTTTATTCATTAGGTATAAGTCTGTTATTCACTGTGAGTTGATTTTTGTTAGAGGTGAGAGGTGGGGATCTAATGAACTCAATTAGAAATGAAAAAGAGAGGTCACTATAGACATCATGGAAATGCAAAACATTATCTTTGAATACTATTAAAATCTATATCCCCCAAAACTACAAAACGTGGAGGAAATGGACAAATACTTAGAAACACACAACCTTCCTAGTCCCAATCAGGAAGAAATAGAATTCCTGGACAGACCAATATAAAGCACAGAAATTGAAGCAGAAATTTAAAATCTAGGGACAGAAAGTTTTGGTGAACCAGTGGTTTAGCAGAGATTGTGAGCTAGCATATTGTGAGAAAGGAGAACATGTTGGGGGGTGGATTATTGGGTGTGAGAAAATCATTAGAAACCCCAGTTAGAACTTCAATTATGATTTTAGTGGGATAGAATCTTAGTATTCTAAAAAAAATCTTCCAACCAAAAAGTCCCTTACCAGATGGGTTCACAACTAAATTTTACCAAACTTACAATGAAGAACTCATACCTATACTGCAGAAATTATTCCACAACATTGAGAAGGACGGAATCCTCCCTAACCCATTCTACGAAGCCAATATCACCTTGATACCATAGCCAGGAAAGGACACAACAAAAAAACAGAAAACTACAGACCAATAACCCTCATGAATATAGATGCAGAAATCCTCAACAAAATCTTAGCAAACCAAATCCAACAGCACATAAAAAAATAATTCATCATGACCAGGTGGGCTTTATCCCAGAGATGCAAGGTTGGTTCAACATACACAAATTTATAAATGCAATGTACCACATAAATAAAAGCAAGAACAAAAACCATATGATTCCCTCAATAGATGTAGAAAAAGTATTTGAAAAAATCCAGCACACTTTTATGATGAAAACTGTTAACAAAATAGGCATAGATGGGACATACCTTAAAATTATTAAAGCCATATATGATAAATCCACAGCCAATATCATACTGAATGGGAAAAAATTGAAAGCATTCCCACTTAGAACTGGGACCAGACAAAGTTGCCCACTATCTCCACTTCTATTCAACATAGTGCTGGAAGTCCTTGCCAGAACAATCAGACAGGAAAAGGGAATTACGGGTGTCCAAATGGGGGCACAAGTGGTCAAACTCTCACTCTTTGCTGATGATATGATATTGTATCTAGAAAATCCCAAGGATTCAACCAAGAGACTCCTGGAAGTGATAAATGAATTCAGTAAAGTCTCAGGATACAAAATTAATGCACACAAATCAGTGGCATTCATATACACCAAAAACAGTCAAGTCAAAAATAAAATCAAAGATGCAACACCTTTCACAACAGCATCAAAGAAAATTAAATATTTAGGAATATATTTAATGAAGGAGGTGAGAGATATATATAGGGAGAACTACAAAACACTGAGAAAAGAAATTGTGGAAGATGTAAACAGATGGAAAACCCTACCATGCTCATGGGTTGGCAGAATGAATATTGTTAAAATGTCCCTACTATGTAAAGTGATCTACAGAATCAATGCAATCCCTATTAAAATACCATCATCATTCTTTACAGATCTAGAAAAAGTAATTCTACACTTCATTTGGAACCAGAGAAGATCTCGTATAAGCCAGAGCAAACTTAACCAAAAAGAACAAACTGGGAGGTATCAGTCTACCAGACTCCAAGCTTTACTACAAGGCTATAGTAGCCAAAACAGCAGGTACTGGCACAAGAACAGAGATGTAGACCTTTAGAACAGGATGGAGAAACCAGTGGAGAATCATTGTATATGTGCACATGAATCATTTAAGGACCTTATTAAAATGCAGAATTTAATTTAATAGTTCTAGGATTGGGCCAGAGGCACTGAATTTCTAACAAGCCCTCAGGTGCTGGTCTTTGGATCAAACTTTGAGTAGCAAGGGCTTATATAGCATTATGTAGCAAAATATATCATGAATTACTACTAATAATTGCCATTTATTGATATCAAGTGCCTATAGAATGCCAAGTACTACATTAGGCATTTTACATACACCATCTCAATTAATATCCTCAAAATGCTTGTTAGTTATCTTCATTTTAAAATGAAAGAACATAGCCTAGAAAAAATTGTCCAAGTTCCTACAAATATTAATTGGTAGACATGAGATTCAAGTAAGATTTGTGTCACTTCAAAGAAATTTTTTTCTTACACTTACATCTTCAACTTGCCCTGGAAAGTTTATCTTTAAAAGAAAGAGTAAAGTCATGATTATCATTTTCATCCTTATCAAATAAATTAACTGTTGTTCTTTATACTTGGTTTTTATAATCTTCTCAAGGCAATCTTCCAGTTTTAACTGCTGTGATAATATTTGGAGGAATATCTAAGACTATACTGAGATATTATCTCAAGTTGACAACTAAAAGAAACAAAATAGAATATAAAAAATCATAAGGGGATACTACAGTGTAGTAGAGTGCCTGACATATAATAGAAGCTCAATGTTAAATGAAATTAAAAAAGACAACAAATGTATTTTTCCTTACATACATATACACACACATAAATACAGATAAATACACATATATAATCCATAAATGTATGTAAAACATGAAGGCTTTTATGTGTATGTGTGTATATATATGTATATATATATGTATATATGTATGTATACATGAATTATAGAACATATATGAATGTATTTATATAGATGTAAAAAATGAATTAATTTGTATTAACACTGTTCCTCAATACCACATAGCTGAGAGAAGTTTTATTTTAAGATAATAGATACAAACTAGAGCATGGTTATGTGCTGAAGGGAAAGATTTATTCTTAAAAAAGAATAAATAACAATGCAGTACAAAGAGAGGAGAATTTATTACTCAGCTATAAGAAATAACAGTGATATAGAATCTCTTATGTTCTCCTGGATAGAGTTGGAACCCATTCTACTAAGTGAAGTATCCCAAGAATGGAAAAATAAGCACCACATGTACTCACCAGCAAACTGGTTTCCCTGATCATCACCTAAGTGCACATTTGGGAATAACACCAATTGGGTGTCTGGCAGATGTGGAGGGGGGAAGCATGTATACCTACATAATGAGTGCAATGCGCACTGCCTGGGGAATGGACACGCTTGAATCTCTCACTCGGGGGGATGAGGGGCATGGGCAATATACATAACCTAAACTTTTGTACTCCCATAATATGCTGAAATAAAAAATAAAAAAAAAGAGTGAGGCCCTTGAGAAGAGGAGAGGGAATGCTATCCTAACACAAATACAGGAATCTTTGATGACAGCAACGATACCAATTCCACTACATGAGAGAAAGCAAAGAGTAAGAACATAAACAGTTGATTTGAAAGTTTAAGCATGGGAAGTTAGAGAAGTTCTGTCTCATTTTTTTTTCTGGGTATAGAAGGAACATACCTTGAAACAATAAAAGCCATACATGACAAACTCATAGCTACCATCATACTTACTGGGGAAAAATTGAAAGACTTTCCTGTAAGATCTGAAACAAGGCAAGGATGTCCACTTTCACTACCTTTATTCAACACAGTACTAGAAGTCATAGCCAGAGCAAGTGGGCAAAAGAAAGAAATAAAGGTCATCCAAATTGGAAAATAAAAAGTCAACTTATCCTTGTTCATAGAAAACATAATCTTATAGTTACAAAAAAAAAAAAAAAAAGAAAACACCTAAAGATTGCTTCAAAAAATTTTAGAACTGATAAATAAATTCAGTAAAGTTGCAGGATACAAAATCAACATACCAAAATCAGTAGCATTTCTATACAGCAGTAGTGAACTATTTGAAAAATAAATCAAGAAAGCAATCTCATTCACAAAAGCCGCACAAAAGTAAAATACCTAGCAATAAACTTGATCAAGGAAGTAGAAGATATTTACAATGAAAAATATAAAATGATGATGAAAGAAATTGAAGAGGACACAAATAAATTTAAATATATCCTCTGTTCATGGATTTGAAGATGTAATGTTGTTAAAATGTCCACAGTATTTAAAGTGATCTCCATATTCAATGTAATCCCTATCAAAATACTGATGGTATTCTTCAGGAAATAGAAAAAAAAATTTTAAAAATATACACAGAAATGCAAAAGACCCTAGATAGCCAAAGCAATATTGTGCAAAAGGAAGAAAGCTGGAGGTATCCCACTACCGGACTTCAAAATATACTACAAAATTACAGCAACCCAAACAGCATGGTGCTGGCATAGAAAACAGACACATAGACAAATGGGACAGAATAGAGAACCCAGAAATAAATCTATACATTTACAGCAAACTGATTTTTGACAAAGGCACTAACAACACACATTGGGGAAAAGACAATCTCTTCAAGAAATGGTGGTGGGAAAATTGGATAGCCACCTGCCAAAAAATGAAACTGTACCCTCTTCCCTCACCATACATAAAAATACTCTCAAAAGTGGACTAAAGACTTAAATTTAAGACCTGAAACTATGAAACCACTAGAAGAAAATCTATGTGAAATGTTTCATGAAATAGGATTGGTCAAAGATATTTAAAAAATACCTCAATAGCACAGACAACAAAAACAAAAATAGACAAATGGGATTACGTCAAGTAAAAAGCTTCTGCACAGCTAAGAAAACAATCAACAAAGTAAAGAGACAACCTATAGAATGGGAGAAAGAATTTGCAAACTATACATCTGACAAGGGGTTAATATCAAGAAAATATTTTAAAAATCCTCAAACAACTCAATAACAAGAAAACAAATAATCCAATTTAAAAATGGGCAAAAGATCTGAATAGATATTTTTCACAAGAGAACATACAAATGTCCAAGAGATATACAGAAAAGAATGCTCAACATCACTAATCATCAGGTAAATGCAAATCAAAGCCACAATGAGATATCACCTCACTGCAATTAGAATGGCTACTATAAAAAAGGCAAAAAATAATAAATGCTGAGGAGAATGTGAAGAAAAGGAAACTCTCATGCACTGTCAGTGGAATGTAAATTAGCATAGTCTTTGTGTAAAACAGTATGGAGATTTCTCAAAACCTTAAAATTAGAACTACTATATGATCTAGCAATCCCATTACTGGTTATATATCCATAGGAAATGAAATCACTATGCTAAAGAGATATCTGCACTCCAATGTTTACTGCAGGGCTATTCACAATAGCCAAGGTATGGAATCAACCTAAATGCCCATTTACAGAAGAATGGATAAAGAAAATGTAGCATGTGTGTGCATGTGTGTGTGTGTGTGTGTAAAACATAATAAAATCCTGTCATTTGGAGCAACATAAATGAACCTGGAAGACATTATGCTAAGTGAAATAAGTCAGGAACAGAAAAACAAACATCACATTATTTCATTCATATGTGAAATCTAGAAAAGATGATCTCATAGAAGTAGAGAGTATAATAGTAGTTATCAGAGTCTTGGGAGGCTAGTTGGGGGAGAGGGACTGGAAGAGTTTGGAAAATGGGTATAAAGTTACAGTTAGAGAGGAAGAATAAATTCTTATGTTATACTACACACTAGGTTGACTAAAGCAAATAACAATGTAATGTGTATTTCAAAATACGTAGAAGAGAGGATTTTGAACATTGCCACCACAAAGAAATAATAAATGTTTAAAGTGATGGATATGATTATTAAACCAATTTGATCATTATACAATGTATACATGAATTCAAACATTAAACTATACCCCTTAAATATGTAAAATTATTATGTCAATTATAAATAAAATGATTAAAGAATTAATTAAAAGTTTACTATTTAAAATATTGATCTCATTGAAAAGTACAACAGAGGATATTAGAGGCTAGGAAGGGTAAGAAGAAGGGAGGGATAGACAGAGATTTGTTGAAGGATACAAGATTACAGCTAGACAGGAGAAGTAAGTTCTAGTGTTCTATAGAACTGTAGGATGACTATTTCTAACAGTAATGTATTATATAATTTCAAATAGCTAGAAGGAGGATATTGAATGTTTCTAACACAAAGAAATGATAAACGTTTGAGATGATATGTATGCTAATTATATTATATGTACCACTATATATTTTACATGTATCAAAACATCACTATGTTCTTCTGGGTAGATGCCCAATAATGGGATTGCTGGATCAAATGGAAGGTCTACTTGAATCTGTTTAAGGAATCTCCATATTGCTTTCCATAAGGGCTGTACTAGTTTACAGTCCCACCAGCAGTGTAAGAGAGTTCCTGTCTCTCCGCATCCACGCCAACATGTATTGATTTGGGACTTTTTGATAAAGGCCAT
>JAQIFY010004847.1:0-11467 GCA_028533085.1 Varecia variegata | reverse complement strand
TAATATTCCAACCCCAACATCCTGACCTAATTTACAGTTTTCACAGAGGTTGGAACAGCATCTCCTACTTCCTCGCAGCGCCATGTCCCTGGCACAGCAAGACCTGCCAGGGCTTCAGGAAGCCTGGCAAGTGACCTTCTCCCCACGCAGACTTTGGTGGCAGTGGTGGGAGCAGCACTGGAGGCCAGCGGTGAAGTCTGGGGGGGGCCTGTGTCCGCCTCGCAGATCTGTCCCCAGAGTGCAGCTGTCAGGCTGGTGCCGTGGGGGTTAGAGAACTGTCCTGGGTGCCTGACTGCGCGGGTTGTGGAAATGGCCGCTAGTGAACGCCTCTCTCCCCACAATGTACTCTTGCTCTGTTTAGTGAAATCCACCGCCTCGGGATGCCGGAGCGAGGAGTGAGTCACCTTGCTGGGTGCCACATCACACTCTGCCTGCTGCCTCCTTTCCTTGAGTCAGTCCTGGAGTCCCTAAGAGCTAACACCACAGCGAGTGCAGCGCAGGAGAATGACACGATGCCAGGGCCAGGCATGTTCCTGCAGCTCTGGGCTATCGAAAACTTCGGGTCTTCTTTTAATGGTTTCTAAGACACCCAACTACTAAATGCTTGAATTTTTAAACTATTTGACTGTTTCCTTTAAAATGATACATAAATTCAATTTTTTTGTCAGCCAAACAGTGTTCATCTGACATGGTACATGGGAAGTTTTTCAGATTGCAATACTTGACCTTTCATTATGGAGTGGAATACATTTTTCAAACATAAAAATGGCAGGAAAAGACCAAATGTGTTATTGCGCCTAAAAGGAAGAAAGCAGACCAAAATGACAGTATAGGAACATTTATAATCAACATTTCCATTTAGTTGTACAGTAATTTAAAAAATAAGTTTTTGTTCCTAATAAAATGAGAGTTTTCTGATATTATTTTCCCTCTAGACTTCCCACCTAAGTCTAATATGGGCTAATATTAGATGACTCTTCAAGAGGAAACAAAGGGAAAGCTGACTCTGCCGTCACGTGGTAACGGACGCTGGGGAACGTGCTTCTGTGACGAGTAGGGTGAGACGTTGTCTGGCGTACGCCGTTGTCTGGCAGGATCACTGCACGTTTGCAGAGGGGTCACCTCCATTTCCTGGTTGCACAGTGGTGGCTTCTCAAACAGCTGTTATAATACTGACAAAGGCTTCAGTTGCATGGCTGGTCTTTAAAATTTTTTGCCAGCATTTTAAAAAACTTTATTGCGAGAAGTTAGAATGTACCAAGGAAGAATTAATTGCGTGATGCACCCCACGAGGGTCCATCCCCGCACATCATGGCCAATCTCATCGATTCACTGCATCCCCCCGTCTGTTTTGACTGGTAGGCTCTGCGGCTGCATTTTGAAGTACATCCTGGACATCACTTCACACCTGTATAATTGCATCTGCGTTTCTAAAACCAAAGACATTTTCTTCAATAACCACATTATCGTGGTAATGAATAGCCTAATAACATTAATTCTTTGATATCACTTGACACCCAGTCCACGTTCAAATTTCCCTAAATGTACCAGAAATGCCTTTTTACGGCTGGTTTGTGTGCAGGAGGACCTAAGCCAGGCCCACGCGTCAGAGCCGCTGTGGAGCAGGTGCCAGGCTGCTGACTCGCGCCGCACGTGTGGTGAGGCCTGACGCTCGTGCCCCCTTCTGACCGTCCGTCGTGGCACAGCCAGCCACTGCTGTGCGTTCTGCCAAGTACTGTCCTCATCTGTGCACGTCTGTTCTCTAGCGTCCAGGCTTCCTGAGCACAGGGACTGCGTGCTAATCATCCCGTCACTGCACCCTCAACAGGAACAGGCGGCCCAGCAGACACGAAGCAGCCATCTGAAGCCAGACTGTGGTCCAAGTCCTGACTCCAAAGCCAGACCGTCACGTTTCGAATCCTGGTCTACCAGCTACCTAGCTGGTTCATTAACCAGGTAGTTAACCTGTCTGGGCCTCTATTTCTTTAGCTGTGAAATGGGGTAACAGTACGAGCTCACAGGGCGTCGTGCAGTTTAAGTGAGTTAAAGGCAAAGCAGTCAGATTACAGGCTGGCCATTGGTACTCAGTAGCTGTTAGCTCTAGAGACACAATTCCCCCGAGGGCAGCAGGAACCACACCTGTCAGGGTCTCTGACTGGGTGCGTGTCCCCCTGGGAGAGACAGTGACAATCAAGAAGAAACATGGAGCCTCCTGCTGGAGGCTGGCTTGAGACCAGGTTAAAGCGAACTGTTTACAGCTCCGTCTTCAGATGCCTGGGATGCACGTCCTCTTCTCCCACTTTAAGGTTCCTCTGCAGCACTTTGAAAAGCAGTGCCGTGAGTAAGAACGGGAGGAATGTGTGGGTTTCAGGACAAAAAGCGCCTCTGGAGTTCCTTCCTGAAACTGGCCGTTCCTCCCTCGGTGGGTGAGGCCGAGGTGCCTCTCTGCTTCCGCAGCTCTGTGCATACCTTTTAGCCGCTGGCGTTGCCCTCTGAACGCTCCTTTAAACAGGTCCCTCAGCCTCCCCTGCTGCCAGTGCTCTGTGCCCACAGGGAAGCCGCAGGTGACGATCTCCTGGCGGCTGACTCTGACTCCACCTACAGGCCGCCTTTGGTACATGCCCTGGTTGTTTCCAAAACCCTGAGGAATTCGGAATGTGAAGTGGGTTCGGGGATAGGAAATACAATTCTAATGGTCTCTCATCCAGCTCTGCACAAGATGTGGTAGGGACAGCTGGTCCGTGGTGGGGTCACAAACATTTTTTACAAGAGGATTTTTATTCACTCTGATGATATTAGTAGGAGGAACCCTTAGGTAGTGGAGGGAGACGAGGACCAGCCCACCCCTGTGGGGAGGCCCTCCTGGGGCAGACACCAACCCTCCAACCTGCTTCAGGGCCCAGCTCCCTCCTGTCCGCCTCTCCCTCTCTGGACGAGTTCAGACTCCCAGAGTCCCAGTCCCGGCCCCAGCACTTGCAAGCTGTGACACCTTTGCCACCATTACCACCGCCAGCCTCCGTTCCCGATTCTGTAAAGCGGGGCCTGCATGGCTGCCTCGTTAGGGCCTAAGGAGGACTGGATGCACTAAGGTGCGTAGCACGGGGCTGCAGGCCGCGGGCACCCACAGTGAGGGGCAGCTTTAATGCAGCGGACCTAAGGGCTGCGGTGGGTGTCAAGGCAGAGCTGGGTGCCTGTCCTTCGTATTATCAGCAATTTTCCTGGGCATCAGCATGTCCTGAGAGCTTGTTAGACGTACAAGTTCTCAGGCGCCTTCCCAGGCCAATGGAATCAGAAACACTAGGGCCCAAGAGTCTGTGTTAACAGCCTTCCAGGTGATTATAAGGTACACTCAAGCTTGAGAACAGCATTTTGAGCCTTTCTGTACCACAGTGCTGATTCATCCTCCACAGGCAGAAGAGAACAAAATGTGTAACAGAGAAACTAAATGTGGCCAGGGATGGTGGCTGACGCTTGTAATCCCAATGACTTGGGAGATCAGCCTGGGCAACACAGTGAGACCCTGTCTCTACGAAAAATAAAAAATTTAGCCAGGTGTGATGGTGCACACCCGTAGTCCCAGCTACTTGGGAGGCTGAGGCGGGAGGATGAGTTGAGCTTAGGAATTTGAGGCTGCAGTGAGCTATGATACCACTGCACTCCAGCCTGGGTGACACAGTCAGACCCTCTCTCTTAAAAAAAAAATAAAGTGATTACTGTGTCAGAACTGAACTCTCTGAATCTCACACGATCCAACAAATACTTCCACCGGTGCTAATGCTTTCATGCAAACTTCCCACTGTGTCCAACAGCCCTGAGGCTGCTGGTGAAGTAGACAAGGCGGGTGTTATCTCCATCTTACAAAAGGAAATGAAGCTCAGACAGATCTCACAGCAAGTGGCAGTTGTTTGTCAGGCACTTCCCCTGGGCCAGACTCCATGCTAAATGCTGCAGACACAGATGAAAAACAGGCGTCTCTGTGCGTAAGAGGACAGGATACCCAGGATCGGGCCATCAGTTCTGTTCCACAGCTGGACTCCCACTAAACTGCAAGAACCAGGTTTCAAACTGGATTTACCTCTACACTTGCTTACTGCTTTAGAGTCTTTTTAGCACCCAATTCTAGAGATTTTTGTAATTGCCTTAGATGGAGCTAAATATCATAGTGTTCATTTGATATTAGCCTAACTAGAAGAAACATCAATTGGCTTTTTTTACAATATACACCTTGCCTCAAAAGTGACTGCTTACTGGTAACATTTTCTCCTAGAGCTTATTATTTAGCCTACCACATGCTCTAATGCTACCTTATTCCTACAGCATTTTACAGTTTAAATAATGCTTTTCCTCAACACTGATCCATTGATCTAGACATTAGGATTCTATAAGGGCCTTCGACCAGGGTTTCTTTGGTATTGACACCTAATTGTTTATGTGCCATATATATATCCCATGACCACGGTGAATATGCAGCAGAGGTAGAAGGCAATGACAGGTTTGGAAGCTAATGACAGAGCAGAGAGGTGGGAAAACCTCCTCATTTGTGAAATGTGGGGGTCGTGGGGTATATTAATATTTACCTCATGGAACTGTAGTGATGACTGAGATGGATGTTTGGCCCAAGTAGACATTGAGAAGTTCTAAAGTCTGCAAGCTGATGTTAAGTTAGTGTTAGTAGTAGATAGTATTTAATAATGCTTTGAAAAAGATCATTTTTTAGAAACGAGTTCTGAAGCGTCTTTCCCTTAGCATTTGGGAAACTAATGGGGCTAGTGAGCAGGATGTTTAGTTTTGTGAAAATACAACAATATATACGCTCAGTGGGCGGTAGAAATGAATGGGCTGCAGATGAGGCCCGTGAGTGCTGACGGGGGATGCAGCAGAGTGAACCAGATCAACCTGCACCCTTGGAGGAAGGGCAGGCACCCTCCTGCACACCCACTCCACAAGGATAAAGGGTGCTCCTCACTGTGAGTCCACAGCCAACAATGAGCGAATTTCATGGGAAAAGAAAAAAGTGAAACGGATAAAAAATGCTTTCTCATCCCTTCTCTTGTTGATCCTCATAATAACTCTAAGTTAGAACTTACATAATTAACATCTCCATTTTCCAAATGAGAAAGCAGAGGCTCAGGTGACAAGTAGCACAATCATGCTTAACAAACATTTATTGAGCAGTAGAACGTGAGTTTCTAGATCCTGATCACCAACTCTGGTGACAACTGAGATATTTACCCTTCAGTTCCTCCGGCTTCTAACCATGAACGGCTCAGTAAGATTCTGATTTCATCTGAAATTCACCTGCATTACAAATGATCTACTCGAGTAAGCCTGGCACACAGGAGGGAGCTGAGCGGGGACACACTGAAAGCAGTCCCAGGTGTGGTACATCTCACAGACACATTTATTCATGCCAAAGTCGGCGGCACTTATACAGGTGTACAGGGATGGTCCATGTTCCCAAATAACACAGCTTGCTGAGATATACAGGCAGCCTGACGTTCCCTCTCTTGTGCACTCCAAGTGAGGCTGGTTAGTGACGACCATGAGCAGGTGCAGCAGCTTTTGAAAGAGATGGATGATATAGATACAATTTAGGAAGGAGCAAAGAGAGTGTAGTTTATTAAGTATCAACAAGTCAAAAAGTATAAATGACATTTTTCAATACTATACAAAAGCACGGAGGACTATTTCCATACAGAACACCCAGTGTGTTTAAGGGGTGGTGTCAGGTGGGCACGAATGCAGCAGCTCACCTGCAGGGGCAAAGGTGAGAGGGGCAGGCAAACATCTCTTCCTCAAAGCTCAGGAAGCCAGTCCTGGGTGTGAGACTCACATGACTAAAGTTTCACTGTCATTGGTGAAACAATGTGATGAAATGTCTAGCTCTAAGGCATAAATTTACAAGGTGCTGTCTTTCAAAACACATTAAGAACATGCCATTAGGGAATTTTACAGGACAGCATGTTCGCACAGTTAACTTGTGCTTCCCTACTGGTAGCGTAAGCTATCTCAGATTAATCCATTTTTCTTGGAAGTTTTACTTGACCCAAGAAGGTGAGCAATGGTTTTTAACATTTAGACTATAAAAAGCAGAAATTGAGAATTCTCTTTTCCAGCAAGTACAGCAAATTCATGTTCTGAAGCATTTCCGTTATATCTATTTACTGAACCATGTATCAATTTCAATTCAGAACAATGATATACCTTGTCCCGAAAAGATATGATGGTGTTTTTCATTCCCTAACCATTTTAAGAAGGAAAAATCTTACCTTTCAAAGCTCTACTTCTTTTATCTAAAATAAAAGGAAGAAAAAATTTGGTCATAACAATTCTTTACCAAAATTAACATTTGGCCGAAGGCTTCATAGCTTAGGTAAGGCAATACAGGAAACAGGACAGTTATGGTAGCAGTCTCAGCAAAGAAGTGGTAACATTTCTCCCAAAGATGTTGTATGCACAACTAAGACTGCTTCCGAATTTGTAGGGCTCGTTACTCCCTACTACATCCTGAACTCTAGCATTGCAGTTTAAAGTTTTCTTCTTTCTTTCCTCTTTTTAATCAATGGCTTAGTAATATGTGACTGGGCCTTATCTCTGCTCTCCTGAGAACCAAATCATTAATCTTCTCCTCCAAATTGTATTATGAAAAAATTTCAAATATTGTTGAAAAGGTACAATAAAACATCACATACCATGACACTGTACCCCTAAACATTTCAGCCTTCATCTCTTAAAATGAAGGACACCTCCTATGTATTCGTAATATAACTGTCACACTTAAGAAAATTCACAATTCCCTGATACCAAACTCTAGTTCAAATTTCCCCAACTGTCCTCAAATGCATTTTACGGCTGACATGTGCTCCTTGTATTTTCACAAAGTACTGCAGGTGGTTCTGATGTTCATGCCTAGTTAAGAACCACAGCTCCTTTATGATGTGAATTGTGATTCTTTTTGAAAATGTTTTCTTCATGACCACAAATGAATCAAACATAAAGAAACTCACCTGCGCTCCTGATTTTATAAACAATGAAGCCCATCAAACCCATTCCGATCCAGATCTCCTGGTAAACTTGGGTATAGTAGGGTTTCATGGGGATCCACACATTTTTAATAATGCTTTGAAGCATCTGAAAGTGAACACAGGAATAAAAATTATGATGACCTAAACTTAACTGGTGAAAGATTTTCATTTTTAAAGTTCAATTGTATGTCCCTTTACTACCCAACAGGGAGCCTCCCGTGTGCTAGGCCCAGCCCCACTCGCACATGGGGGCTCCTGGTCCTCTCTCTTTCCTCACGTCCCAGAATTCATCTGGCCTACTCTCCCTCCCCGAGGCTGTCCTCCACTAACGCTCTGCCCCAGAATGCACACCACTATTTTAACTTCTAAATGGAAACACTACTATGTTCTCATCATCACGTTAAAAACTGTTGGCGTTCAAAGCTGAAAGAAGAACAGGGTGGGGGCACGGTGATTTCCTTGTGAAACACATCTCTGCGCTTGGGCACACTTTGATCACCTGTGTCTCAGTCTTGACGTCTACTGCTAAATACGAAAACAGATGGCATAAGATGAGGTCACTCCATAAGAGCTGCCAATTATGACAGAACTTATTTAATCAATAAAAATAATTACTGAACTACTGATTTGATTGTGAAAGGCCATTAAATTCTGAACTTAGTTTGTTTTTATGTGCGGGTCTCAAAGTAACACTTTTGGTTACTTTTACAATTTAACACAGACCCAAAATTAGATGCCCTCATCTTTATTTCAAAAGGCCTTGTAGCATGTGAAGTAGTTCATTAAACTACAATTATTCAAATAGTTGACAGGAATGACTAGATCTAGGTACCTCTCGTTTTACTTGGAAAATGCTCTGGCTGCAGTAACACTGCCAAGTAAGAATTCAGTTAAACAATCATGGCAGTAACAGAAAGAACTGCTACAAATGCCCAGCTGCTGACAATAACACTAGGCCACTGGGATTCTATGAGATCTTGAAAAGCGTGAAGTAAACCAGGAGGGTGCAAAGGCCGTAAAAGGGACCAAAGAAACTTCAGTTATGGTGATATTGTGCTCCTGGCCCAGCGCCCTGGGATTGTCTCTTTACTCAAAATTACCTTTAGTCCCCAATAAAGTAGGGGGCTGCTATACAGTATACTGCAAATACTTAACTTCTCCTGCTTTTTCCTTGACTTTCCTTTTGGCTGGAGTTGTCTTATTTGGCTGGAAAAGTGACATGTTCCCAATATTTAATAAAATGAGGGCTCCCACTTCCACCTGAGTCCATTCTGTGCAGCTACATCCCCAGCTGTGTCAGTTTTACAGTACCAGATCCTTTAGAAGCCCATCCTATTCGAAGGTCAAACGGGTGAGTGCTGTATTCTTTTAAGCCTTCAAGGTTTTGGCACATTACATTAACAACAGCCTACTATCAAAACTCACACTGGAAATGGGAAATGTCTGACCGGTTATGCCACAAACTGGGATTTAGTCTGAGTTCCATACAATTTTGATCGTCACCATTTGATCCCGTTTTGTTCCCCTTTTCTCTCTCCCAAGGCCTTGTCATATGTACAGTATAACTTGGAGGGTAAGTGTTGCAAGGAAACTTGACATGTAAAGGAGAGAAGGCACTAGGGATGAGAATTCTTGGCTTGGATTCTAGCTTCATAACTAGCTGCGTAACCTCTCCAGGCCACTGTACGCTTTTGGTCAAAAGCGAACGATAACACGGGTGCATTAAGTGCGTTAACGGCAAGGAGAAAAGCGTAGGGCAGACCTAGGCAACACCTCCCCTTACGGCGCGGGAGGCCAGGCAGAAAGCAGGCGTGTGCTGCCGGAAGGGTTGGACCCCCACCAAGGTCAGCGGGGACCAAGGAGGCCCGAGTCCCGCGGCCCCCGCCGCTCACCGTCCTTCTCCCTCCACGGTCCCGGCTGCCCAGAGCCCCGCAGCCGGGACCGGGTCGCCGCACTCACCTCGGCTCCAGACCAACGGCTCGAGCCGTAGCACAGACCCACAACCAACGTCCGGAAAGGTCACAGCGTGCGCAGGCGCGGCGCGGGGGCTGCTGGGAAGGCGGAAAGGAACAGCGACTCCACAAGGCCAGAGCGCCTCCCAGGCTGCGCCTGCGCACCACAGCGCCCCCGGCGGCCGCCCTGGTGCCGCAGACAGGAATGCTGGCCTGGGGACCGAAGGCGGAGGTGCACCGGGACGGGACTGCGGGTACCCGGGAGGCCCGGGGGTGGTGGTGTTGGGGTGCGGGGTGGTGTGTGTGTGTGTGTCTCACAATAGGGCGCCTCCCGGTCCAGATTCTCCCCGGACCGATGGGTTTTCCGGGATGCGGGACTTCCAACGCTGAAACCTGGCAAACCGAATGGGTTGGTCAACCTAAAAGTGACCGTCTTTCCTCGGTATGTTAAAGGCGCAGAAGGCAAGTCTCCCATCTCAGAGCTGTGTCTTGCCACTTCCCTTTGTGTTGTCAACTTTTTTGCTCTGCATATTTTTATGCGTTTATTCTGTGCATATTAATTCTTCTCGACAGACAATATAAAACTTCACAGGGGCTCCAGACATGGACCTAACAGACACAGTCTTTAAAAATAAGCATGCTTACTATGTTTAAGGAAATAAAAAAATTTGAAAATTTCAGCAGAAAAGTAGAAATCATAAAGAACAAAACCACTTAGATGATTTAAAAGTAGCCAAATAAAAACTGGATGCGTTTGGTGGAAGATTAGACAATTAAAGAATTAACGAATTGCAAGATAGTTTAGAAGAAACCATTCAGAAGCATAGAAGGATATAGCAAGAAAGCCCATCAAATGGGTAATGGAGTCTTAAAAAGGACAGAGAGTTGTGGCAGAAATATTTGAAGAGTTAATGGCTGGATGAGAATTTTCCTAAAGTGATAAAAAAAAAAAAAAACACTCCAAAGATTCAAAAGCCTTATAGAAACTAAACAGGCAGATAAATGAAAATAAATCAACACCTTGAGACCTCACAATAAAACCACAGAAAACTAAAGACAGAGAAAATCTCAAAGAAAATAACTGCCTATCTAGAATTCTATTACATAGGGAAATTGTCATTAAGTAAAGAAGATGAAATAAAGACAATTTTGGACAAACTAAGAATGAGGAAATGATCACCAGCAGATCTACAGAAAAAGACATATTAACGTTCATTGTTCAGACAGAAGGAAAAGGAGCTTAGATGGAAAGATGGGATGCAGGAAGGAATGAAGAGCAATGAACGTGGTCCTGCCTCAAAGGGAACAAAGCCTAGGATCAGATGAAGCTGCATGCAAAACTTGAAAAGCTCGCCATCTTAGGGTAGCAGTTCTCCAAGGGTGGTTTGGAGGTTTCCAAGGGCCCTGGGGGGTCAAAATTATTTTTATCAGAATGTTAAGATATTATTTGTCTTTTTCACTAGGATTCTTTCACGAGTGTACAGTGGAGTTTTCCAGAAGCTATGTATCTTGTGATGTCACAACAGAATGAATACAGGAACAGATTTGAGAATCCAGCTGTCTTCCATTAAGCCAGACATTAAGAAATTTTCAAAAATGTAGAAGTGTCACTCTTCTCACACAAATTTCTTTTTTGGAAACTAGAGTGACTTTTCATGAAAATGAGCTCTTCAACATCAAATAGGTTTATTGCTGTTATTTTAAAATGAATTAATAACAAAACATTTTCTTAGTTGTCATCTCTAATAAAGTAGATATAACCCATATAAGCAAAAGCTCTTTAGTCTTCATTTATTTAGAAAGTTATTTTTCTTTAGAGTTGAGGGTCTTGCTGTGTTGCTCAGGCTGGCCTTGAACTCTTCGGCTCAATCTATCCTACTGTCTCAGTCTCCCAGGTCACTTGGACTATAGGTGCAAGCCACTGCACCTGGCTTTCAAGAGTGTAACGTGGTCCTGAGACTAAGACCAGGTTTGAGAACCACTGTCTTAAAATGTTTTAGACTTACAATGACTTAGAAAACTGTTGAGGACAACAACAAACACTTAGGAAAAACTTAAGGAAGAACATCATCACAAGCTATTCTAGACAGAGCTTTTGAGTAGACTTGAGATCAACAGACTTTTAATGTCTTAGTTTAAAATCCAAAACATTCTACAAAAAGCATCTTTTAAAAAAACCCAAAATATTTATGGAAAGGGCCACCCCAGAAGATTTACTCAAAGTGTAGAAAGCTGCATTTTGTGGCTAGGAGGGTCAGAGAAGACACGAAGGTACTCTGAGCACAGCTTCTGCCTTCATCAAGAGTGCTGCTTAACGCCACCAATATCATTTGTGAGCTTGTTGGGAGGTTCTAGCAGGGGAGTGCAGCTACTCGTATACCCTTGACCAAAGAATGGTCCTCCCCTGTCGGGGAAGGTCATCTTCTTTGACCGAACTTGCAGCTTTGGGAGGGACGCACAAGGAGCGGTGAGGGAGGAAGGGGACACCTG
>JAQIFY010004846.1:0-11469 GCA_028533085.1 Varecia variegata | reverse complement strand
TCAGAGTCCCCCACACTGAAAGAAAAAGAAAGAACAGTCCTCCCATTCCCTACAATGTGAAATCTCTCTCTCTGAAAAGCTGAAAACTGCTATTATCTGTGAAATAGAAAAATTTAACCATCAAGGTTTCAGAAACATTGCATTCCAGGCTCAGGGTATTGCAATACTCAAATGAATAAACAAATAAGTGGATGAAGGAGTAAACCAAAAATATCCACATGAGGAGACAAAGTAAGGCTTGAATCTGAGGGGCTTGAGAGAAGGGATAATTTAAACCTACAGAGATGGGGGGAACTCATTCCAGGAGACAGAAACCACAGCAGCAAAGGTCAGAGCCCAGCAAACAGAACCTTGATGGCAATTTCTAGGAAGATTGTGGGAGATTCATGCATCAATCAGGAGTAGTCAGACTGGAAGGTGAGTAAGTTCTTTCCAGTGCTGGTATCTGTTCTATCTCTAAGGCGGGGAAGTATTTGAATTAAAATGTGTATTTACAGTAATAGGTGATGGTAGACCTTTCAAGGCTTTTGCTATAGTCTAATATCACTTTATGGGTTGCCAACTTTTGATAGAAATGACTGAACTGAACCATGTCATCAGAATAGAAAAAAAGACTAGAAGAAGAAAAATGGCCGCCTCTTAGTGAAATTATGGATGAGGCTTTTATTCCTGCTTCTCTATACATTTCTGCATGTCCCAATGTTTTTTGCTAGGAGCAGGTACCATTTTTTGATAAATCTGAAGAAAAACATGGCTACCATATTCACAATTCTGAAAATAAACTCTAAGGAAAATCCTGGGTAACTGTCAAATGAAAAGGAAAAAAAATTTTGTTTAGCAAACTTAGCCCTCTCCAATAGCACATTAGCTTAGAGACCAAAGCTACCCTCTCTTTAATAAGAAAGTAATTCAGTCCCAAAAACATTACTTCTCAAAAACTGCAGAGAATGGCAACTGACCGAGTGAGCATTAAAATCCAGAGAGTCATCTCTCCGTATTCTATGCCCGAGCCACCCTCTCCTGACGAGGTGCAGAAGCAGAAATATTCCTTTGGAAAATCATAGCAAAGCCAGAGACGAGCAAGTTGGCATGGAGGGTTTCACTTCGACCTGGAAACACATCTTCTAGGAGCTAAATCAGGAAAGAAGTATTTGTGTGCAAAGAGCAAATAACCTCACCTGCAGGCTAGTTACTGAGAGTACCAAAAAAAGAAATTGGATCAGAGAGTCCAAACAATCGTAGCTCATACGAGAGGAGGAATGAAAGAGTTCAAAATGATGTGCTTCTCAGAAAGAAACCTCTCAATGAGGTAGGAAAAAAGAGGCCACAGCGTTAGAATCCAGCCTGGCTCATAGGTGAAAGAAATTCTTTACAGACTCAGGAATTGTCACCAAGATTAATCCCGACGCACGTGGAGAGCATGAGATGTCACTCGGACAGGAAGATGGAAGCGTCAGCATGAAATACCTGAGAGAGCCTAAAAGGTGACAAAACAATACCTGGCAATGAGAAGACAACAGAGGGGTCATGTGATCATTCAAAGTGAACACGTGGGGAAGGCAAAGGTCGGTGGTTAGGTGGGCAGAGCTGCCAGTGGGAAGAGTTGGATGAAGGATGAAGTGAATACGGGGCAGAGGGAAGGGGAGCATTGAATGATGAGGTCACTGTACCATGTGCAACCTCTGAGAAGGAACTCACCACCCAGCCGGCAATTCTTCAGGATAGAGAAGAAAGTATCTGCCCATTTTAAGCGCTATGACTGTGTTAATTCGTAGCTAAGGTCCCAGCTTTCAAGTAAGTGCTCCAGATCTGCACACTTCAATATAGAGGTCAAAAGAGATTTTGGAATAAAATAAGTCAGTGGATCAGGCCATATGTGTTAGTCTTAAAGCAAAAGGAATAGCAAATGTTCAAGGAAACACAGTTTAGCAATCAGAAAATTTGCCTAGATTAAGGGAGGGGTCATGCCAGGGCTTGGGGTTTGGGCACTGTGGCATTGCCTTGCCCTAGGCATTCAAACTGATAGCAGATCCCTCAGTTGTATTAAGGGAATCCCAATTCTACACAGATGGCTGAAAAAAAGAGTTATGCAAATGGAAGACAGGAAACAAAGGGAGAACTTGTGTATTTTCTTTGCACCTTAGGGGAAAGAAAGGGAGGCTGAGTGGCCCTGGGATACAGAGAAAGGCTGGATTTAACCAAAGATAAAATAAAGGCCATACTGAAGTGACATGGAGACTTCCAAGGCAAATAAAATTCCATTTTTTAAATTACACATGGAATAACATATGCAAAAGAAGTTGTGTAATAAAATACACAGAAGCAGCAAGAACGATGCCCAGCACATAACTGGTGCTCAATAGATGTCATATAGTCATTCACTTATTTATTCATTCATTCAATAACTATTGGCAGTCTACTACATATGCAAGGCACTGTTCTAGGCACTGATGATTTAGCATGGAAAAAAAACGACAAAGCCCTCATGGAGCTTACATTCCAGTGGAGAGATGGGCAAATACGCAAGCACGTGCAGAATAAAGTCAGAGAGGAGTATGCGCTGTGGAGAACAATGAAGCAGAAGGGGGCTGGAGAGTGTCCAGGGGCTTCTTTAGAAGGGCAGTCAGGGAGGCCTGTCTGAGGAGGTGGCATTCAGGCAGAGACCTAGATGAAACGAGGAAGCCAGCCACATGGACACCTGAGGAGGAGCCATGCAGAAGGAGGAAACAGCAAATCCAAAGCCCTGAGTCAGGGACTGCAAGGAGGTAAGTGAGGCTGGATCAGGGGGAGGGAAGAGAGAAATGGGAGGGAGCAGGGTTGGAGAGGGAGTTTAGGATGGGGCTATGGTGGCCTTTGTGGGCCATGGAAAGGACTTCCAAAGGTGGTGGGAAGTCACTGGAGGGTCCTAAGCAAGAGAGTCAGCTGATCTGAGTTCTATCCTTAAATAATCCCTTTGACAGGTCTGTCTCGAGCTGACTGTGGGGCTGGGAGAAGAGAGAGGGCCCACTGAAGGAGTGAGGAGGTGACGGTAACTTGGGTGACAAAATAGAAGGCACTCTCCCATTTCCCCAAAGAGACAGTCCCCAAAAATGTATTTTGGTCAACTCGAATATGCGATTTCTAAAATGTGAATGAAACTTTCTACTTAGAGCGACGGTATTTTATTTTCTTTCACATACATATCTAAATTACATCTACAGGATCAATCCAGCAATATCACGTCAGAGATGTTTCTTTCTTATCCATCTCACATGACAGGCCGTAATTTTACTCGAACTCACCACAAGCATGTGTGACACCAAGTCTTTTTTTGAGCCACTTTCTGGGTCACTTCACATAAATTTCCAGGGCACACTGTCCTTACTTCCACCAAGGCCTTTCTTTAATCCACATATAGTGCTGTCGCCGAATCATCTATACCACGCCACAGTACGTTGGTAAGGATTCAGATTTTAAAGAAACACATCAGAATGCAAGTTCCTTGACGGTAAGGACATAGCTTTGTTAATTACTGTATCCCCAGAGCCTAGAGCAGGGCTCAGCAAGCTACAGCTCGGGATCCAAATTTGTAAATTACATTTTTATAAATAAAGTTTTACTGGAACCTAGGCCCACTCACTTACGTGTTGTCTGTGACTGCTCTTACTCTACAACGGCAGAGCTGAACAGTGGCGACAGAGACTACATGGCTTGCAAAGCATAAAATACTTACTATCTGGCCCTTGGCAGAAGTTTGCTGACTCACCATCCAGAGCATTGCCTAGCACATAGTGGGCACTCAGAAAAAATTGTTGTTGACTAAATGGCTGTATGACAACTCCCTATTTTCTGAAGGATAATTTAGAGAAAGGAAGTGAAAACCTTATATTCCGCAGTATTTGTTGAATTCGTCCTCAAGCGCCCTCCACGCTGGCCCCTTCTAGTGGCTCTTTTCAGGCACTGAGTGGCATAAAAGCCTTTCTGTCCAATTCTTAAGGGAGCGTTTCTGAGGCAGCTCTCCTTCCCTCCACGCCACCAACAACTCTAAAGACATCACTGCTCTCTCCGTGCCTCCATTCTCCACAACTCGAAAACAGAGTGTGTGTGGAACTTGTAGGTCAAGTGTCTTCCGAGAAAAGGTACTGCAGCAGGAGTGTTTGACTTTTCTATCTGGAAAAAGCAACAGGGCAGGAGTGTGGGACACCCACAGGCACATGGAAGGGAGGAAGGGCCGTCAGCAGCTGAGGCCATTGCTTGACAGCTGCTGGAGGGGGTGTTAACCCCTGGGACCCCCCCAACCAGGTTCCAGCAGCACCCTCGGGCTAAGACATGCCAATACCGGCAGCCAGAAGTGGCAGGAGCGCCCCAATATGGTGAGTTCTGATGAATATGGGTGGCACCCACGATGCCTACTACAGAGCCTCTCAGAGAAAGTTTCCCTGTCTCTCCTTGCCCACAGGCTACGCCTTCACGTACTTAGAATCAAGAAGCTGCCCCGGATGGAGTAGTGACATCTGCTACATGCACAGTGCCCATTCACTATCTTTGGAATAGACTTCCTCTGTCTGGGGAAATCCTCACGTTGTGAATCCAGCCTCTCCAAAGTAAGACACAGACACCCAGCCTCCTCACAGCTAGGACACAGGCCTGAGATTTAGGCTCTGCCAATCAGGCACACAAAGGTGACACCGTGTTTTGGAAATACGCAATGTGTGGCACGGGCTGAGGGGCCAGCCCCTGTTCCTGGGGAGAGGAGTAGCAGAGGCAGCAATGCCCATGGAGGTTTTCTGGTAATTTAGAGTAGAATTTCTGGCACAAGAGTAGCAGCGTGGCTGGTAGCTGTGGCAGCTGCAATAACTGTGGTTTCCTGGCACCTGGTGTTCAACAGCTTCCAGGCTTTCCTAGCAGACCAGTTTCTGCAACTTAGTGTGGTTGATTCTCCTAGAAGCCTGACCCCAAGTGTGTTTCTTCCCCCCTTTAATATCCTTACGTTGGTCTCTTTCTTGCTTAAACTAGCCAGAGTGAACTACATTCTTCACAGCTGCAACTATGACGGGACAGATGGAAAGGACAAATGGGTGACGGGCACCGGATGAACTGGTGCATCATTTTCTATATGCACAAAGATGCCCAAAGGGGCCACTTGGTCTCCCCTCTTCCTCAGAAAGCAGGTTACCTATAAGCCATCGCAAACAAGACACTCGTTTTCAAGTCTCCAGGGGGAAAATTTTACATAACCTCAAAAAGTACGTAATTTTGGGAACCTACAACACCCAATGTCAGAAAGTTCTACCTTAGTATTCAAGGAGATACAAGAACACTTCACAGTCATTTAAAAGAAAATGTCCTAATTTTAAATCACTCATTTCCTCACTGAATTTACCTTTATTGTTTTTAATTCTATCATAAATGAACCTGCCAACTACTCAACATGAAGGAATCATCATCTTCATTGTTTCCAGTTTAATGTGAGTCAAACGAGAACTTTAGAAGTGGCAACGATATCAATATTATATTTCATGTCAAAGAAAACTGTTTCCATGTCACACAGACATGAAAAGGACTTGTTTAAAAAAAAAAAAAAAACTTAGCTGTCAGGGACCCTCCACTCCCAGTCTATTGAGGGCAAAGGAAGAAGTCAGGAACAAGTCCTCAAACCTGTAGATCAAAAGTAAACAAGCGAAAGCCCTCCTGTCTTCCTCCCTTGCTTTGTGAAAATGATAGTCCCCTTCCAGGGGCATAAATACATCTTCCTCCTGCACTTGAAGGATGCCCTCTGATGTTTGTGCTAAATGGCAACAGCTGGGATGATTATGATGATGGTTACATTTCTTCCAATGGTTTTCAAAAATCTTTTGAGGAGTACTGGGTCTCACTAGTATTGCATTAACATCTTACCTTAAATATTTTACTCATTGCCCTTAAAATGCTTCAATCACCCCCTTGAATTCTTTAAGTCCACATTGGTCTCCCTTAGATTGTAAGCTGCTCAAAGGCAGAGAGAGTATCATGCTTGCCTCAGTAATTTATTCCCTACCCCATCCTCGCAGCACACACACAAACACACGCACACTTCTGGAAAACTGCTTTGGCACATAGTAGGTCCTCAAAAAATTGTTTGCATATCTTCTTAAAATTAAATGATCTTCTCTCTGTGTTCAGAATACAATGGGTTATTTTGTGCTGAATTTCTTCCTCCCTCAGAGCTCAGAACATCAAACGTAACCAGTAAAAAAATCTTAGAAAGATGTATTCTCAGAACCAGGGGCAACCATGCCTTAAACAGGACCCATGGTTGTCTCCAGAGAATCAGACAAACATCCCAGGACAACTCCACTGATGTGCAAAAATTCTGTAGAATCACAAGATATTTGAGATGGAAAGGACCTCAGGGTCATACTGCCCAGTCCTTCCAATAGGTGAGAAAACCAAACATGAGAAGGGAAAATGACTTGCCCAAGGCATCCAGATGTTTCCTTCCAAGAAGTGCCTGGAGCCCCCAGCCTCTTTCCACTCCATTTCACTCTCTGTGCATGGCCTGGGAAGGTCAGACTCACTCTTGGAAGCTTTGGAAACCTTCCATCCTCGGCAGGGCCATTGGGAACCCCAAGAGGGAATGGGGCAACAGACTTTCCCCAGCATTTGGGGTGATGGCAGGGATAGTGACCTCAGGTCCCTGAGCTCTCCCTCCATACCCCCATGTCCTCCCCTGCCCACAATTAATCCTTCCCAACCCTTCACTTATTACCCCAGAACTTGACAGTGAAGCCAGGAAGGGAGGACACCACCTCTGTATGTCCTCCCCACAGCTCCTCATGCACATCATCTCTGGGTACCGACTCCTTTTGCCAGAAGCCCAGCTCCCAAAATAGTGCGGTGCATGGGCGCAGGTCCAGGAGCTAAGAGGGATGGCAACGTTGTCTTGTGACCTGTTTTAACTGAGCTAATTTAGATTTTACCTGACCAAGAGTACCATAAAACGTACTCCTAAAGATGAGATTGCTAATTACCACAGGATGACTCGTCTGTGTTTGGCGGCTGGGAGGAGCCGGAGGGGAAAGGCTGGTTTCCAGAAATAATCTTTTCCTCCTCACCAAATAGGAATGAAATGTGAGGAAGGGCAAAGGGGATGGACGGAGAGATTCGCCCACAGGAACTCAGTAGGGTTATAATTAGTTTGTGTGTTCGCAGGTGTCATCTTTCACCCTCTGCCGCAGAGGAGACTGCGGGTAAACTCAGAATCCTTGTGTCTCTGGGAGAAGGGCGGGGAGATCCTTGGGGTGTTGGAGGAAGAGCTGGAAGCGAGATGACTGCTGGGGGCAAGGCAGGCAGAGTCTCTGCAGTGCGACAGGCGCCCTACGCAATGACCCCCGAATATAACCACGGAGCTGCCTGAGAGCATCCTAATTAGCGAGGGTTGTCAGCCCTCCCATTAAAATCCCCAGATGAGTAAGCTAAGTGTTCGTCTCAGACGCTTCAAGTCACAGCCTCTGAAACGTGGCCTTGAGTGGCCGGTCTCAATTCGTTCTTGCCCTATGACTTATTCTAACCACCTCCAGGTTTTATATTCATCTCAAATGTATATTTAAGCAGAGCCATCTCGTATTAGAGTGGATTCCCATAGCTCGTTCATTGCTGAGATGTCTATCATTTTCCCAAAATGTTCTCCCTAAGCACCGTCTTTCCAAATGTTTCCAAGTCATGTGTCTAAGTTAGATTCCAAGTATTTTTTTCTACCACTTTGTTCGCTGTTTTTTCTCCTGCTGGTTCCACACACTGGATCTTGACCTCACGGAGATGGCTCTGAGTAAAGCAGGCATTTGTTCCCACTTTTTGCCGTCATGGACTGTAGTCTTACATAATAATCAGTGGGATATTGTTTTCTGTGAATGCATCCTAAGCATGAGCTCTTTGATGTTCATTAATTCACCAACCCCTTCTGGAATTTGCACTGTGTTAGATATTTAATCTTCCTGTTATGCCATAAACCTTTGCATGCCGTGATCTGCCTTGATGTGTAGAACAGCCTTAGTAAAACTAATGGGTGTCTTGCATTCTGAATCGAGAGAGCATTTTGAAGAACAGGACTCACACTCAGGCAGGACGATACTGCATGAAAACATGGTACATGCGGATGCAGGCGTGTGAGCACTGCCTCCCTTTCTCCACAACCACAATCATCAGGAGGATTCCAGAGTGATGGAGGGGAGGATTTGGGGGAGTCTCATTTTCTTGAAGTGCCAGACAATACCCTAGGTAAGTATATCAAATATCAGGCTTCCCTTAGGCAGTGTGCAGCTGATCCAGCTTAAGTCTAACACCAAAACCAGTGGTTTTATGGAATGAGAGAAGTCTAAAAGGTACTAAGAAAACAGAGCCCGCATTGAATCCTTTTTGAGATCCATGTAAAATTAACACTAAAGATGCTTAGTGTGAATTTGTCTACTAAGCAATGTAAGATCACTAACAAGAGTCAAATCCAGTCATTTCAATTCACAGAGCCATAAACCAACTTTCAAGAAATTTGAGATTAATTTTTAACTTTGTATTACAGAAATTTCCACACACATACAAAAGCAGAGAGAATATTTGATGAGTCCAGGTGTCCTTCATCTAGCTCCAACACTATCAATTCTCAGCTCCTAGAAATCTGATCTCTCTATACCCACCACCTCGTCTACCCACCCACCTCCAGATTACCTCAGAGCTAAATTCAAACTGTCTAAAGACATTTAAACTACTGTGTACAGTGGCTCACACCTGTAATCCCAGCACTTTGGCAGGTGGAGGCAGGAGGATTGCTTGAGGCCAGGAGTTCAAGACCAGCCTGGGCAATATAGTGAGACCCCATCTCTACAGAAAATTTTAAAATTAGCCAGATGTGCTGCCGCATGCTTGTAGTCCTAACTATTTGGAAGGCTGAGGCAGAAGGATTGCTTGAGCCCAGGAGTTCAAGATTGCACTCTAGCCTGGGTGACAGAGCAAGACTCTGTCTCTTAAGCAAAAAAAAAAAAAAAAAAAAAAAGACATTTAAACAGGCATTTCTCCATACTTAGGTGGATGGATTGCCACATTGCCACCCCTAGTCTGTGTACCCCTACTACACCCTCACACCCCTACCACCCTCAATAAGGGCTCATAACTGACCACAGCCACCAGAGATGTCCTCTCAGGGTTGCCTTCAAACACACTGGCAGCCACATCCAAGGCCCAGAATGTGAGGAAGTGACTGGGTGCCCCAAGTAAGAACACCTGCCAGACGACACTAACACCCTGAGGGGCGGCACCCGCCGAGGTGGATGGTCTGCACAAGCCAGCATGGGGCAGCTGTCACTAAGGCAACAGCATCTAGTGCTCTATTATCAAAGAGCTTAAAACAAGAAAGCATCATTCTTACCAGGAAAAAGTTCAGTCTCCTTAAAAACAAAAATAAACACACACATAGCTTGTGGACAAGTAGAGCCATCATTCTACAAAAAATGCATATGGAATACAGAATCTCTGCAATAAAACCCACATCCCAAAATTAAAATAGAGCTTATAATATGATACCAAACCTAGAAGCTCTCGTGTCCTCCACCACCATTTATATATTTGGTACTATTCTTTCTAGAATCACATTAGGAAAGCATGCATGGAAAAAAACACATGTGCACCCCCTAGAAAGCTACTTAACTTACACCTAAGAGTACGCATGAGTTTGAGGGTGTTTATAAATGTATGAAATAAACATCTAAGACGGTAATGACCTTAGTTGTGAGAATTTTGAGGGTGAGAATTTTAAGGCTCTGAAAATATTCTTAAAATCAGCAACCCCCTGATCTTGGCCCATTGGCAGCTATTATTATACTAAAATACTCTCCCTGGAAAGCATGGAAAAATTAAAGACATTCTCCACTGGAAATCAAACAAGTTTGATTAGCAAGATGAGCCTGTAACAAATATCTAATCTTCCCCATCAGAGCAATGGTAAATCTAGCCATTCATGAGCAAATACACATTTTTAGATGACATTCTAAGAAATACACATTGGAGAGAATGTGTGTCCGCAGAATAGTTAACTTGGAATGAAGGGAAACATGTGAGACACCGGTTAGCAGGGAAAAGAAAAGAGACCTTCTTAATCAGCCTTTGTCAGTCACTACCTGAAACACAAGGAGAATGGGAACACCAGTAACAAGGCCTTGTCAGCAAGGAGGGCAGAGCTGGAGGAGCCCCAAGAGTTAAAACCCTGTTTGCTATGTCGGGAGGTGGTGCAATCTATATACCAATCACCGAAGCCATTTGAGGCTTGCCTGTTGCTGACAAATGTAGATGGACAGATATGTAAAGATGATGCGTCATGAACTACAGCTGATGAATTTCCTGCAGAAGCACCAGTACTCACATCAGAGGTGTCAAGAGGTGACAGAGCTACATCACACTGAGTCTGGCAGTTTAATTTGGTGTCGGCTATTAGTGTTGACTCTCAGTGCTATTGCCATTCAACGTTTCTGCTGGCAAGGTGACACGGCCTTAGAGATTGCTAAATTTCTTTGTTGAGTGAAAGAGAGGCTGCCTGGTTTGTGCAATAACCCCCAGCTAAACAATGGGAATCATAGAGGGGCAGAGAGCAGGGACAGGGAGAAAAAGGAACTCAGTTTGCAGGGCTCCTCGGAAACTTTCCTTGCATTACATCAGGTAAGAATTTGATGTCTTTGTTGGGTAAAGAACAAATGTCTGGGGCAGGGATGATTTATGTTGAAGATTTGGTCTGGCTAAATTCAAAGCTATTGAGTGCACTGGCATCACGGAAGTTCTCTCCCTACATGGGTCCCAGTGAAACCACCACATTCACTCAGGAAGGACTTTGTGACCTCTGGGTGTCACCCTATGAGTCCAATTCCCTTGTCTTGGCCCCATGTTTGTGGGAGAGGCAGGCTTTGGCAGTGTACCCAAGAACACTTCAGCCTTCCTTGGGGTGCCCATACTCTACATCCCCCTCCACTCCATGCCACTGCTGGCAGGATGAGAAGGCATGGGGTGTAGACCAGGGAGGCCCGGCAGCTCCACACTGCCTAGGGAGGGCCAACATTGACTCAGGCTATGAGGTCAAGGGCTAATAGCACATAGCCCCTCCCACACCCCAGGACAACACTACCCTGGAGGGGTGTCCTGGGCCACACATGGAGGCCACAGGAAGCTGACAAAGTTTACCAGCTCCTAGGAGACACCCTTCCAGAACTATCTATGAGTGTAGGGGAGGAGTTGGAAGAAAGATGGAGAGTTATAGACATTAGCAGTAAACTAATCTCTGGGGCAACAAGAAAAACATGGTTCAAAGTTTGGGTAACATGCCCAAGATAGCAATTAGGATTAGAGTAGGGCAAAAAGGACACATTGTAGGAGCTACATCTTATAAGAACTAGAGCAGATGGCAATGCTTCTTAGTGCATGCCCTACCGTATGAGCAAGAGCCCACTCACAATACTGTGCTGCTTGTATTTTCAG
>JAQIFY010004845.1:0-11471 GCA_028533085.1 Varecia variegata | reverse complement strand
GTGCGATGTGCACTGTCTGGGGAATGGACACGCTTGAGGCTCGGACTCGGGGGATTGGGAGGGACATGGGCAATATATCTATGCAGAACTTTTGTACCCCCATAATAAGCTGAAATAAAAAAAAAATTAAAAAAAAAAAAAGTAATACATGCTTGTCATGGTGGCTCACAGCTACGTTCCCAGCACTTTGGGAGGCCGAGGGGGGAGGATAGCTTGAGGCCAGGAGTTTGAGACCAGCCTGAGCAAGAGTGAGACCCTGTCGCTACAAAAAAATAGAAAAATTAGCCAGGCATTGTGGCGTGTGCCTGAAGTCCCAGCTACTCGGGAGGCTGAGGCAGGAGGATCACTTGAGCCCAGGAGTTTGAGGTTGCAGTGAGCTAGGATGATACCACAGCACTCCAGCCTGGGTGACATAATGAGACCCTGTCTCAAAAAAAAAAACAAAACAAAACAATTTTTTTTTTCAAAAAATCACACAATATGCAAAGTGCAATGAAGTGAAAATCTCCCTGAGTTAAATACCACTCAAACTTATATGCTTTCTTTTCACTTGGTTGTGAAGAATATAAATGCTAAGTTTCAGTATTCCTGTTGTATTACCTTCTCTTTGCAAATCAGATTGTGACACTGGTATCTTTTTCAATTTGCTGCCAATCACTTGGGCATTAACTGATTTGAATTCACTTCCTTCTACTGCGGTAGATTCGCTCCTGCATTGTGTGATTTCAGGTTGCTCATTGCCAGGTTCAGAAGAGGGGAATGGATGACTTTTCAGTCAACCCAGCCATGCTGAATTGACCTGAGGACATCTGGAAGAGAAAAGAGCTCAGTGAATACAAACACCAAGTCTTACGACAGAGTCAGAGTTCAGCTGCATCAAGAGCTGATGATCAGCAGAGGGTTCTGTAAACACATTCATCTTTTGGGAATGACTTATGTCATAATAATAGTTGATTAAGGAGGAAATTTTGTCTGGTTCTTTTGCACTTTCTTCAGTGACAGTTAATGTTAAACCTATTCGAGTGTACTTGAAATTATTACAATAATAACACGACAACCTTAAGAGCTTTTTGGTTATTGAAAACATATATGACATTTTAAAAACTCAATTAGAGTTTATTGAAATATACAACTATTAGACATAAGATTATACATTCTAAATATCAAATTAACTTTATTATTTATACTTTTTCTTTGTCTCGTCTAAGCAGCCACAATTCCTAATTTAGTATCCAATAATCATAATTGCAAATTTATGATATCTTTATATTTTATAGCTTAAGAAAAATTTCATACTATAGCTATAGATTTATAGGAATATCTATATCAATATTCACTACACTAGGCAAATAAAAATGCTGTCAATGTGTAGATAACCATGTGTTAAGGGAATGGTCAGTTTGAAATCATGCCATTAGTAGCATGATTTCAACTAGGTAGCACAGCTGTTAAATATACGGTGTGTAAGTTCACATTTTAGACAAATGATACCATGATTTTAAGTACCAAAACTTAGGTTTAAAAAAAGTTTCTGAAATACACAGATTTCTACCTCACAGAGGGCTCTGAAAGTACTTTAGTCTTTGGGATTTAACATGTCATAATCATCACTGATTATTATTTGCTTTTGTCCTAAATTGCCCTTGAACCCTATGCTTTTAGAAACCCTGGGTTATTTGTTATTTAATCATAATCTGCTTGTTATTATAAAAGTCACACATGTTCATTGCAGAAGGTTCTTCAAAATGACATAAAATATAAATAAAATAAAAATCATCGTCAATGTCACTATCCAGAAATAATCATTGTCAGTGGTCTAATGACCCTTTTACACACTGTATTGGTTTCCCAGGGCTGCCAGAACAAATTACCACAATTAAAACAACAGAAGTTTATTTTCTCACAGTCCAGGAGGCCAGGAGTCTGAAATTAAAGTGTCAGCAGGGCTGTTTCCTGCTGGTGGCTCTGGGAGAATCTGTTCCACGCACTTCTCCTAGCTTCTGGTGGTTGCCAGCAACGTGTGGCTTGTAGACACATCATTCCAATCTCTGCCTCCCTCATCACATGGCCTTGTTCTCTGTGTCTTTTCTTATGAGGACATTGGACCTGCGACCCACCCTAATCCAGCATGACTTCTTCTTAGCTAATTAGATCTGCAAAGACCCTGTTTCCAAATAGCGTCATATTCTGAGGTTCTGGGTGGACATGAATTTTGGGAGGGCGCTTATTCAACCCACCATACACAATATAATATGTATTTATATAATTACAACAAGGGGGTCATATTTTATATATAGCTTAGTTCTCTTTTCAGTTAGGATATCATGAGTCTCCCAATGTCTTTCAAAAATAGCATTTTTAATTTTTGTACAGTGTTTCATCATATGAATATCACATCATTTACATAGCCAACCTGCTACTTCAGAAATTCAGATGGTTCCCATTCTTTTCTATTATAAATGGCTCTGATGAATATACATGTACCTAAATCTTTGAATTTATCTCAGCTTATTTCCTTGGTATAAATTTTTTTGAGTTGAATTATTGGATTAAGGAGTATGAACATTTTAAAGGCTCAGGAAAATTTTTGTGTAGTTGAATCTCAGAGATTGTATCCATTTACTGTCACCAGCAAGAGAGGAGAGAGCCTGTCACGTTGCATCCTCTTTACAATAGCATTAAAGTTTTTAAAATGTTTGACAAGTGAATAGGCAAAAAAATGACATCTCTTCCTTTGTACTTGTATTTTTAGGTAAAGTTGCATCTTTTTCTGTTTATTGGCCATTTATATATCCTTTTTTGAGTTATCAGTTTATGCCTTGTGTCTACTTTTAATTTTTTTTCTTCTCTCTCCAACTATCAGTATTTCTTTCTTACTGTCTCACTGATGAATGCACGTTCACTCCTCTTAGAATTTGCTGTGAGCTAAGTTACTACGTACACATACCCCCCTTGCCTGTTCCCACTCTCGGGCTACTCTGACCCGTGTACAGAGGTCCACCAGCACCTCCACTCGTATCGTCACGGCCGACGTGTCTCTTTCCCTTCTAAGACTTTGAGCCCTTTGGGGCAATGTCCACGGTCTTACTGATGTTTTCTGTCTTCAGCAACTAGCACAGACACTCAATAAATATGCGTTCAACTGAATTGTTAGATTACGATCTGGAAACGTTCACAATATCCTGTTAAGATAGAAACCGCTAATTAAGGGCTTATCAAATAAGGGTAGACTCCAAAGGGGACTCTGAATAAAGTGTGTAGGATTTAACCCATGAATGTTGCAGTTCTACTCTAAATTTTTAGAAGTCGTAATTTTTTTCTCCCATATTTCTCAGCTATCTCTGAGATAACTGGGACTGTGGGCAACATTGTCTAGACAGGCAAAGTGTTAGCAATAATAAGCATAAATGTAATTATAGTCATAGTAATGGAATAAAGACATTAAAGTATTGAGATTGGAATGAGTTGCAATTGTCAACATTTTAAGTTTTCTATTGTTTCCATTGAAACAATTGACTGTACTTGTAATAAATATAGCACAAATGTGTGCAATTTGTAGATTTTGGAATAAATTCCTATTCAGTATTCAACTATGAAGAACGGTCTAGCTCTATTTGAAAAATACTTTGAAAAGCCCTGGCGAAAAGTTTGCACCAAACCTAAAAACAAATGGATTATAAAACAGAATTAGATAAGTTATGAGAGAGAACTCTTAAAAATTACATTAGCTGCAAGAAACTTTTCATAAACGTCTTTATAAGCAGTACTGTCTGGTCAAATTTATTTTCACACGGATATCGAAACAAGCTGTTGCCACAAGTGGGTTCTCTGTTCGGATCCTTATTCTGCCCTAGATGTCCTTTATTCTCTTCCCCACCCTTGCTTTACCCTTCTCCTGTCCCCTCAAAATGCCACCCACCCTAAAGAACCCAGTCCAACCCTGTTGTTTCCTGAATTCTGAATGCCTCCCCATCACAAGCAAGGCTTCATTACACACTGTATTTGATACTTCCATCACTCTTAGTAATTGTGCAATGTGTGCTAGCTATTTGTGAGCACACTTATTTTCCCCTATAGATTGTAAACATCTGAAGAACGGAATGAACCCGGGAGTCATGTAAACACTCACATATTATTTGTGACAATGGCTGTAACAGTTAACATTTGAAGGGCATACACCTTGACCATTTTGAGATTGAAATAATTTTCTAGGAATGTTGGAGACCTGGCATTTCTGGACTTTCAACGGCCTGCCCCCTTTTAAAGTTGTGAGGAGGACACTCATTGTAAAGCTCTGCCCAGACCCTCTCCAATACACGTCGTGTAGATGCCACGTGCACGTGCGTGTGCGCCTGTGAGTGTGCGCGTGCACGCGCGTGCAGCGGGCAGCAGCCTCGGTGCCTGGGCTTGGAGGGAGAAAACGCACCGATTGGCCTCCAGGCTGCTTCCAGCCTTGAGCTTAACGTCTCCATCTGTTGGGCGTTAAGGCTTATTTTGTTGAAGGTGCTTCTGGGCTCTTCGGAGGGGAAGGCAACCTCCTTCCAGCGCAGCGGACCGAGGAGAGGTGAGGGCGCTTTAGAGCGTGGGCATGCCCCCAGAAAATCCATCCTGTACCTGCCGAATTAAAGATGAGCCGATTGGGGGCAATTTCCAGGTCGCAGCCCAGACCGGGCCGGAGTCCGCGGGCGCTGAGGCCGGAGGGGCCACCGGCTTGGGGACGCAACAGGGTTTGGGAGAAGGGAGAGAAAGGAAGGCCACTTGGCGGGCTTTGTTTTTGACTCCGGCAGATCCCGAGCCAGATTGCAAACGCGAAGCCAACCGGAGCGCTCCGTCGCGCTAATTGGAAGGGGAAGGGAGTGACTCGAATTACACCAGCGCGACCTTCCCTCCCGGTAACTGCTAACTTGTAGCTTTAAAAGGAAGTGACATGAGTGGGGAGAGACGTCAGCTGAGGACCACTTTTTTTTTTTCTTCCCGAAGGGTCCACCCCATGGGTGGAGTCTCGCTTTTTCTCCCAGTGTGGGCTGACTTACAGCCCCATAAACTAGTGGCGATCTGCGCCCGGCGGCTCCGTCTCAGGTGCTGGCTGCTGAGTCCATGTGCCGGGGCTGCCAGGAAGGAGGTAGGTGCCGCTCGCGCGGGCCCGGCACCTTCCCTCTGGGTGTGGCCGCGGCTCGCAGCGCGCTCCTGCCGCCCTTCTCTGCTCGCCGGCCGTGCGGGCTCCGCGGGCGGCGGGAAGGGCAGGGCGCGGCGGGGCGGGCACGGCTGCTCCGCGGGACCACCGCGGCTTTGTGCGCGGCGCTCGCGCCCCTGCGGGTGGGGATTTCGAGCCGCTCTCCTCGGCCCAATGGACCCACGCGCCCACCCCTCCCGGGTTACAGCGTCTTCCCTGCCATCGATGAAGCTGGGGAGGATGTTCTGTTACATGCTGCTCTCTTTTGTGTCATGCAACATGTTCTTCCGTCTCTGACGTTTCTATGGCAACCACAAAAATACTACACGAAATGCAGCCCCGATAGAAATGGATTTATCTGTATCTCGTTTCTGGTTTGCGGCTTGCTGCGCTCGTCGCTGCTCGGGCTTGCGAGAATACGGCGTGGCTTTGCGGCTACCCCTCCTCACTTGCATTTTGGTTTTTCCCTATCGCGGGAGGGATGGGGGAGGGGAGTTGTCAAGGAAACAGGCATTTGTAATCACCTCTTTATTTACCTAATGCTTGGCCTAGGCATTTCTCCATCATATCTAGGAATTAAAGAAGGGATACTTTGTTGTTTACGTAAGACTTCAGTGTCTGGTCTTTTTTTTAGGAAACCTAAACACTTCCAAAGATGTGATACTGACCCTGTGACCAGGCTGAGGGGAAGTAACACAAAATGCTTTGTGGGAGTGAGATCCTTGGAATAAAGTTTTAGAGAATGTTTGAGAATTCACACTGGTAAAATGGTACTGTGTGCCCGGCTTTGCCTGGCAGTCTCAATATTTATCAGATGGGTCTTGGCTCTGGTCTGCACTTACTTAGCGTGCTATTGAAGCTCAACAAGTATGAGTACCAAATTAACTACCCAGTAGGAATCTCAATTTTCATTTTTGTGCCTCGTCCTTAGATGGAGTTCCCACGCTATTCACTCTCACTAAGGTGAGAGCTGATGGACTTTGCCTGTTTCAAAACTGTGGATCAACCCGTCTGTGCTTATTAGTCAACCACCCTCAGCTGGAAAAGAAGTAGCTTGAAAGAAGGGAGAAAGTGCGTGTGTGTGTTTGAGGAACTGCGAAGATGGCAGAGAGCACGGGGGCAAATCAAAAGTCTTAAGTTAAAACTATTAATACTAAATCTTCTGAATGTTCTCCATGGGGAGAAAAAAATTGATTTTCAGAAAAAAGTATGAAATGAGAGGAAATTATTATCTACCTAGGAATAAGCAAAGTTGAATATAATTAGATTCAAATTAACACATCTCTTCAAAAGATATAGTCCCAGTGGGCCTATTAGCGGGTACAAGTTAAACTGATGCTTTTATTCAGTACATCTAAGGAAATGTTTGTTGATGGATACCATTCTTTTCATGGGCATCCCAGATTACCAAATTAGCCTTTATAAGATGGATCAGTAGTAATCCCATCCTCGATTCTTAAAATTTTCTGTAATTTTGGTTAAGGTTTGTGAAGGTCATTTAGCCCTCACGATACCTTCCAACTATTAAAGCCAAAAACATTACTTAGAAACCTCAGAGTAATCCTGCCCTGTAGAAGCAGGAAGAAGAAGTGGTTTTACTGAGGTTGTGTTCCCTGAGCTCCTCATCTAGACGCGCTACCATCAATGTCTTATAAAACTTACTATGATGCAAGACATCCTAAGTATTTCAGATACAAAAGTTATCTGAAAATGGGGGTTAAATAGCGTGCACAAAACTAGAGCTAAATGGAGTAAAGAGAACAACTTAAAGGGCATAAAACACAGGAAAGTATTACTAAAAAGAATGTGACACATTTTGGAAAGCCCATGTTAGTACACATAGAGAAATGGGTGGATTGTAGGTTTTGATATTTGCAAAGAGTTCTGAAGGCAGTCATGCTAAGTTCCTGTTTTTCCAGCCTGAAAATTGTCCTCAAGGATGTAGATTTACCACATGACCTTCCAAAGCAGCCTGACAGAGTGTAAGAGAACGTCTGCCGTAGGGGTACTCTTGAGTTTCCAGACCCAGGAATTTCACAACGAAAACCCTCATGGAATGGAATTTAAAGGAAAAGTAGCAAGAATCCTTTGGAAGTATAGAAAGAAAGAAAGAAAGGAAAAAAAAAAAAAACCGACCAACCAACCAACCAAACAAAAACCTGAGTAGAGGTTAAATAGCCAGTAGCCTTGACCTGGGGGAGGGACTTGGAGCTATGAATGTAGAGTGAATGTAGGGTCCCATGAAAGAGGCTGACTAGAGGTAACACCAAGGAAGTCACTTCTAGAGTGACAGTCATCATTGTATTGGGATTTCACTGTCTGCGAGGCTCTGAACTGGGTGCTGTGCTTTCAAATTTAAAGTCCTCCAAACAGGTGACAAAATGTGTGATGAGCACACAGCCGGGGAGGAGGTGAGAGCAAGTGAAGGGAGTGTGGAAGGGGGATGCAGTTAGTCTGAGACGAATACTAGCAGGAAGGACTTGAAGATGACATTGAAGTTTTGGAGGAGAGGAAGCAGATGATTCAAAGGGAGAAGGTGAGGGTGTTCCAGATAACAGAGATGGATGATGAGAAATGGATCTTGGTTCAGGGTTCTTACTATAAGCAGGGAGAAGTCAGTCTTTAGTGTAGAATAGAGCAGGTATACTCTGTACTGGCTGAAAGAATAAGAAGTAGATATAAAGGACAGAATTTTCTTACAAATCGGGACAAGAAAGGCTGTTAGAAGAAGAATAGGAAGTAGAATCCTTTCTCATCCAATAATTTTTTAGCTGAAGCTTAAAAAACTAAAGGCCAGACTTAAACCCAACTTTAAACAAGTAAGAAATTGAGGGAGAGGGAACCCCAAACGCACTCACAATGTCATCCTAATAATTCCTACCATTGCCTTCGCTTTGAATTGTAGGGTGCTCAGATGAGGCTGTGATAAACATAATACACTTTGTGTGATCTGCTATATTCTGAAAAGTAGGTCTGATGGGTATGGGAAGAAGCTGAATTCACATTTCTGCGTGGTTTTTGACATCTAAATATTTGGAGAAACATATGTGATCAAGCCTGGCTTAATAATCATCTAACATCAACCAGAGCCTGCATAACTAATTCATTGGTCTTTGTATAAGACAGTGAATCAGTTGGGTACATAAGTGTTGGAGCTCTGAAATCTGGCTTCACGTATAGGTTGGAGAAGGTCTGCAATCACTGCCAAGGCTGTGTGAAAAAGGGGAAGCTTAAAGCATGAACTCATTCTTTCAACAAATACTTCTGGTGTATCTATTATGTGTCAGGGCTATGGATGCAACGGTGAGCAAAACAAGATACAGTTTCAGTAGTTACAGATTTCAAATATCTGAAGGGTTTTCAAGGAAGATCCTGTGACTGGCTGATTTCCATTTTTCTCTAATGACTGAATAAGAGGAAATGTCTTAAAATAGGAGCAATTTTTGTTGAACATTATCTAACCTGTCCTCTTCCAAGATGCACTCTTGCTTCACAAAGATTTCCTGCCTGTTTCATTTTTGTCTTTATTTTGTTCCTTCAGTCTGGTTTGCTGTACTTTTTCCTTTGACCCTAAGTCCTACCTTTTGTCACCATCCATTCATTCATTCATAGAGGCACACATTCATCTGTCATCCATCCATTTATTCATTTATTCAAAAATAGTGTTGATACCATGTGTCGGGCACTATATATTATGGATATAGCAATAATGGGAAACCAGTTCTGCCCTAAATAAGCTCAGGAACTAACAGGGAAACATGTGGAAGCAGCCCCTTTTAACCAGGGCGCATTATTTTGGATCCAGGTGTTCATTGGCTGTGACACTGAGTGCATATTTCACTGAACGGTTTTCTGTGTAGCCTGTGCTGGGCAGGCACGGAGTAAGTGGCTAGCTGTTGACTGTTGTCTGTCTCATAATTTTCTTGTATCTTCCATGTTGGTTGAGCATAAGGATGGTAAAGGCTTGTTAATTAAGTAAATGGGAAGAAGTGGGGTTTGTGACCCTGGAGATAAAGCAGAATAGAAGGCTTGTGTGTCCTCTTTCTGAAAGAACAAGCTGAGTGAGATCGTCTCTCATGGGTCACCTCGTAGAGAGTTACTTATAGACTTCCAGGGGACTATAGCTCCCCCCAGATGGGCTCAAAGTACAGCATTTTAAAAAGGAAAACCCCCTACTGCATCAAACTATATGCCCATTGGGTTACTGAATACCTTCATGTCCTTCAGAACTTATTTCCTATAACACGTTGCAAGTCTATGTCTTGTTCTGACAAAAGCAAGTGGGTTTCAATCCCTCACAGCTTTCAGCCCTCTTTTATAGGAATAGCAGTTCACCAGAAACCCACAGAGAATCTAAATACCCAACATAAAGAATGTGAGGACCTTGTTGCAGTACTTTCTCTTTGTGTTTCCTAATGTCATGAAGCTACTCTAGTAGAATTGTTTCCCCACTTAATTTCCCCCTATTTATTGCTGTATCCATAATATATGGTGCCTGAGACATGGTACTCAATACTATTTGTTGAATAAATGGATAGATGAATGACAGATGGGTGTGTGCATGTATGAGTGAATTGATGAGTGGATGGTGACTGAAAGGGAGGACTTAGGGTCAAAGGAAGAAGTAGAGCAAACCAGATTGGAGGAGCAAAATGAAGACAAAAGTGAAACAGGTAGGCAATCTGCCAAAGAGCAAGAGTGTACCTTGGAAAGGAACACAATGCTAGTAGAGTGGTTTTCCCCATGTCAGCCTAAACATTTTAAGGGCATCAAGACAAAGTTCATCTGGAAAACCACACTCCTCTGCTTGGCTGACCTTGGGAGAAAACGTTTAGCAAGTTCTCCTTTTTTTTCTTTTTTTTTATTTTAATCTCAGATGAGATCAGCATGAAGCTGTTCCCGGTAACTCGCTTGGCACAGATCTGTCCCCTCTGCTTGGGTTAGACATAATAGCTATTTCACGGTCATTTCTGCGTAGGATCCTGCAGAGAAGAGGTGCATTTTGAACTCCATGGGATTTTGAAGCTAGACACAGAAATTCCTGCAGGATGTGATTCTTCATTCTGGAAGAAACGTGCAGAGGCCATTGGAGACCCTGAGGTGACTGGCTTGCCTGTAGTATATATGAGAGTGATAATGCCCCACCTTTACTGAAGCTCCCTTGTGCCAGTACATAGACTTCACATGTATTAATTAATTTTATTCTCATAACACACCTAGCATGTAAAAAATATTATTTTTTCACTTTCCACTTTACAGATAAAGATTACTGTGATTAAGCAATTCACCCAGGATCATAGTAAGTAGCAGAGCTGAGATGCGAACCCGACCACTGCTTGCCAGAAGCCTGGCTCTGGGCTACTACCCCTTCATCTCTTGCTGTGGTGTATTCCTCAGTCTGTCTCCACTGCCTGGTGCACAGCCTGGTACATAGCAGACACTGCAGTAATTTATTTTTTATTTTTTTTTTTAGAGACACGGTCTCACTGTGTTGCCCAGGCTGGACTCAAACTCCTGGACTGGCTCCCAGAGTAGCTGGGACTACAGGCTGCTACCACTGCGCCAAGCTAATATTTTTGAAATAATGAACAAATCTTCTACCATGTAGACCTACCCCTTGCATGCCTTTCACCCTAGTTTTTAAGAGCTGCAGAAATTCTACCAGGGAGAGTAGTATTTTAGAACTTGTAGAAAAACTAACAACAGTGCTTATAAGATAAGCTACTACAGTTTTCAGGGAGTGTTGTTTTTCTTGTGGTTTAGCCAGAGATGTGAGATGTTGGACGAAGGAAAAGGGCCATGTAGTTTAAATATGTGAGTGACAATGCACTACATGTATTACATTAAATGTGAACTGTTCTCAACAGCAGTGTTTAATGCAGATCTCAACGGGATGGAACTCACTGAGGAGCTTGCTCTTAAGGATACCTGGGGCGGCTGCTCTCAGCTCCTAGGCTGTGGGTGGGTGGAGTTAGACGCTTTCTTTTCTTTTGTTGACTTTCAACAAATCCATCACTGAATTTAAAGGCAGATCATTCTCTGAAAAAGACTCTGCCAGTGCTTATCTCAGACAAACTTTGAAATGCGAATGAGGAGAAGGGAATTGATCCAGGAGTGAAATCTGGTCTGTGGCCCATCTCCTTGGGCTCCTCGTGAGCTGTCAGTTTTCTGCGGGCAGAGGTTAACCGAGGCGGATGAAATTTTAAAGAACTATCTGTCCCTATCAAGCACCTCTCCTTCCCAGGATGCTGTAGCTATCAGCACACAATTGATGCCATCCTCGAAAATGGCCGCAATC
>JAQIFY010004844.1:0-11471 GCA_028533085.1 Varecia variegata | reverse complement strand
AAAACATTATAATTTCATATAAATCATTTCGTTTTAAAAATACATAAGGGCACGGTTGGTGGATGTGAGAGTAGGAGACAGGAGGAGATTTAGGTCTTTTTTCCTTGACAACTTAAAGAACAGGAAAGACCGGTACCTTTCAGAGCACGGTGACAGGGTGTGTTATTCTCCTTAGAGCTGTGGACAGGAAGACCTGCATCTTCTTTCTGGCCTAAATAGCTGTGACTTAAAGTCAATCTTGAATTGCTGTGGCATTATTATTTCCCTGTCTTCTTTGGATGTTTGTTCCTTGCCATGGAAGAAGGAGAGTCTCCCAGAGGACTTGAAACATATTTTTCTGATGTGATTGTGTTTTTATATGCATTCTTTTTCTTTCTTTTTTTTCCCCAAGATCTTGTAGACAGGACAGAACAATGCCGAAGAAATCAAATAATGGTGAAATGCTTTTTATAGTTCATTGGTTCATCGTGAGCAGTCTAAAATTCACTCGTTTATAGACCGCTTCATTCAAAAAATACATCAAGCGATGAGTCTGGGTTAGAGTGTGGTGCGATGGGGTAATTTTTCTACATGATGAAGTCTGGGCTGAGTTTGAAGAAGGAGAGGAGATGAATTGGCAAAGAGAAATAGAGAGGGAAGTCTGCATGCGAGGACTGTTCCACGCAGAGGCGTGCGTGCGAGGATGAAGACATTGTCCACGAGGGCTTGTGAATATATTTGCTTGATTTAAGAGGAGGCTGAGAATGGAGATGGACGTGGCAAGGGGAGGGATGGGGAGGGTCGTGGGGCCAAGGAGCAGCACCGGATCTGGCCTCTAGCTTCACACTGAGAGTAGAGCTGTGGAGAGTGGGGCTTGGTGTGCACCATGGTGAGGGCTGTATCTGGATGGATCATGGGTTACTGAGAAGTCAGGAAACAAGAAGGAAGCACCACAGCAATGAGCATGTCTGGAGGTGATGCTGGTGTGGTCTCTGGGAGGGGAGCAGGGAATGTTGCACTGTTGGTGCTGATGGGGACTGACAGGGGTGGAAGAGGAGGCCAGTCTTCCATGTGCTCCACATTGGGTATAGCACGGCACTCAGGGACGGTGGAGTTACAAGGGTGGGGGACAGGGTGCAAAGGGTCCTGACTTGGGGAAATCTTCTCTTCACTTTAATGCTATCATGGTTCAGGATCCTGACAAGTCATTGGGTGTTTTTGATGCTCCATTGATCTATTTATTTACATACATTTATTCCTGTCTCTCTTCAGTGATACAGGTGCACTGTACTGATTGGATATCCCCGTGGCATGTTTCTGAGCTCCAGTTATCATGGACCAGGTAGAGGGATGCAGGGACACATCTGAGAGACACCTTTATGATAGGCTCACAATGAGAAGGCCATTGTCATACTTTGCCCTATCATACAAAGCCCTGATGCTTTGGTGGGGACACATGAGATGCCATAGGATGACCCGTAAAAGGCCAAGGAAAGTGTTCTGCATTCTCTAGGAATTGACTTCGGATGAGGGTAGGCGTTTTCGTGGAGAGATGTGTTGGTCTAAGCCATGAGAGGAGGAAAGAGTAGAGGGATGGTGTTTCGGGTTAAAGTGATAGCACACACCACGCCCCAGAGGTGATCGGGCTGAGACACTGGGGGAAGAGCCAGGGGTGAGGGATCAGGAATGTAGGCAGGACTCAGACTGCCCAGCGTGTTCTAAGCCATCTTCATGGGGACTTTCAGACCAGGGATAATTGGATCCCACGTGCATTGTGGAAGATCTCTCTGGAAGGTAGATTGGAGGAGACCCAGGTGGAACCAAAGAGCTAGTTAGGAGATTTTCTTAATAATCCAGGCTAGCAATCAGGGTACAGGTGGTGCTAATGGGAACTGGGAGAGGGGTGAGTTTAATCAGCATTTAGCAGGCAAAATACACCTTGCTTGGTAACCGCTTGGAAATGGTGGGAAGCTGGGAGGTAGGGTGTGGGGGGAGGAGGGAAGGCTGGGGTGATGTTAGCAAATGTTTGGGTACAGCCAGAGTGAAGTCGGCTTTCCTCTCTGGATCTGCTGCCTCTTAGGATGTTACCACTGTTAACAGTTTTGCACATGCACGTGTGTTTGGGTGTGTTTAATCTGAACGAGTCTCATTTTGCCATAAAAAAATCTTTCAACACATATGTGCTTATATATGTACATAATTAACAAGTGGCTATCTCAAGGAGGCAGACTGTGGGTGATTTATTTTTATGCTTCACTCTATTTTTCTAATTTTTTATCATTAGGAAAAAAAAAGTGTTTTTTTCCCCCTAAAAGACCAATAGGTTTGAGAAGAAATTCGTTTGCTGTCACTGATTTTGTTTTAGCAATAAAAGATGGCTAAACCCAAAATACTGTGTTTATAAACCTGGCTGACATTTTTTTTCCTTGATATTATCATCTGTTTCCGAAAAAGCAAAGAGGTGTGTGATCCCAGAAACCTTCACCTGTGAAGAAGACAAAATAAAGATCGATATATTTTGACCTCACTTATATTTTTTGCTAACTCCCTGTTTCCCAACCATTGAGTGCAATCGACTTCAAGAATTAAATTAAAAACTATGAAACTGTGAAGGAAGAAATCTTGGAAGTAATGAGACCACACTGTATGAAGTGGAAGGGAAAAAAAATGAAACATAGTACACAGCACCTGCATCATTCTCATCTATAAACGCAAATCGAAACGTGGCAAACTTTCCTAATGCGGAGACTTTGAAGCACATACGGTTCATTTTTAGCTAAATGTATCAATGTCATGTCACCAGAAATATCACTGGACTAAAAGACCCATTGATTTTCTTTCACTAAGGGACCTACGATAAGAGGTTGAGTGGAAATTTGGTGAGGCAAATGAGACCCCCAGTGCAATGCAAAATGAAGCTAGTCAATTCTGAAATATTCGAACATATCTATTTATCTAACCCACTATGAACCGTGGCACAGATGCTAAGGGTCTGCCGTGTTCTGTGTGGTTTCAGATGACCTCTGAAAACTACCTGCAACATTCTAAACCACAGAATGGTTCCATTTTCCATCTGTTGTCATGCAATTGTTTTGTTTACCTGCAGCTGTCAGATGGGTATTATACTGAATGCTTTCATAGCAAATGTTATAACACCAAATATAACAAACCTCGAAGATGAAGCTATAGCAGATACATAGTAGATACATAGAGCTTACAAAGGGACAGGTCTGGAGTCTGCCTCAGGAAACCAGGTGCCTTTCCTGGGAGTGCATTCAAAAGTCTCTTGTGTATGAGTTCACAGTGTCTGTTTTGGTAACTCAAAATAAACTTCTCAGTTGTTAATGCAGAGTTGCCTGCAGCAGCAGGGACAGAGAACCATTGGGTTGCTCAGACTAATTAGGATTTAGCCCTTGCAGAAGGGTTATGCACATATTTTCGCGTGCAAATGAATCACTTTTTGCATGTACTGAAATGCATATTCTCAGGCCTGGACTCACATGGTTCTGGTCGGAGAGTCTGCTGCAGGGCTTAGGAATGTGAGAGTTTAATAATCATTTTCCCAGTGGGTGTTAGGATGCCTGTATGGGAGGATTATGCTTGGAGGAATCCTTGCCATAGCCTGTAGGAGTCCTCTCTCTTCCTCTCTCTCTTTCCCTCTTCTTCCATCCCTCCCTTCCTTCCTTCTATTATTTATTTATTTTTGAATTGCCCACAGGGAAAAACGGAGTTGGCACAGTGGATTCTTACAGTCCCTTCCAAAGAGTACATGTTATCCTTCCCAGGACAAGGGCAATTTGGGACCATGAGGGACAGAGAAGGCAAGTCTCAAAACAAGCAGAATGACGGGGGCGATGTTGGTTCTCTGACCTTCCTATATCCAGGGCTATGGGGCCATAATCTAGCTGTACCTGTCACGCTGCTGAAAGTTTGGGAAGTGACTTGGGTGTGGGAGCATGCAAAGCACAAGGAAAGGACTGTCCTACCTGCTCTAGTTGTTGGGGACATTTTAACCCATCACCGGGTGCCAGTGGCAATAGCCACAGAGACAGCTTGTTGTTGCATTTACTTGGAGACTTAACTCACCTGTTTCCCAGAATGGCCTCTTTCCAGTCGTGACTGAGGTTAGCAAACTCTCACTCCTAGAGTTCATACATTCCACTAAACAACTGATATATCATGCTTTTTTTAAAAAAAAAAAATGTAAGTGAAAAGGACAATTATTTTGTGGATTGATGTATGTTAGTATATGTATGCATATGTGTGTGCACTTTTATTATCTTTTGCTCAAAGTGGAAAGGAGGGAGTAGAAGCTATGACATCAAGTCTAGTGCATAGGTCTGTTTCTTCCTCTATACCCTGGAACTGAAATATGTATTTGTGAAGTCCTCAATGCATACTCAAATTCTGTAGATGTTCAGTAAGGGTTTGGATAAACGAATGAATGAAGGGCAGTCATTTGAGTGAGTGCACCTTGCCTTGATGTCATGTTCAGTGACCTTGAGTTCAAAGTTAGTTTACCCAAACCAACACTAAAGAGTAATGTTAGCATATATTGTATATTACAGACACCATTCTGCATATGGTGGTGTTGGTGAGTAGGCTCTGGAGTCCTCCTGCCTACGTTTGAATCTTGGCTCCATGCAGCAGACTGGATGACCTGGAGCAAATTACTTAATTTTCTAAGCCTTTGTTGCTTCTTTCAGAAAATTAGGATGATCAAAGGACCTACCCCATAGGGCTGTTATGAAATTGAAATGAGAAAAATAACATGCAAAGTTGTCAGCCCTATGCCTGTAACACAGAAGCACTTGATGCCTGGTAGATTGTACTATTATTATAATGTTTGCTGAAGAGTTTGCTTTTGGGGAACCCACACCTGCCAATTTCCCCTCTCAAAGATGTGGCTTGACTTAGTCGCTGTTGATCCCACCCTCAAAATTATCGAACCACGTGCTGTAAGGCATATTGCAGCAAAATATGGCGCTCAGAATATCATGGCTTATATATTTTATCTTGCTGGCAAGGGATTCTAAAAGGTTTAAAGCTTAAATTAGAGCCTGCATTTACAGCGAGTGGGGAGAGATGCACCATATGCCTCTCCATCTTGTGTGTGGTGTGACTGCAAGTGAGAGTGAATGACAACACACCCGCGGCTCCAGCCAAAACTTGAGGCCGGCAGTCTAAATCCAGATCGGGCGACATCCCAGGCTCTCCCGGTTCTGTCTGCCTGTGCATTTGACCTTGACAGCCAAGGTCTGTGTGGTTCCTGTTTGCTTTCTGTCATTAATCAGTCCTGAAGCATCTTCTAAACAGACAGCTCGGTGGGATTGAATAATGTGCCTGTGTTTTCTCATCTGACACAAGCGCACGTTAGACCAGAGTCACCTCCGTTGGTGAACTTGCATATTGGGCTGGGCAGGATTTGCAAGTGGAGCTTTCCTTGAAAATATTCTATAAATGGGCTCCTCGTGTTGTCCCCCCACTCCCATGGAGCCTGTCATCACGACCACCTGATCCTTCTAGTTTTCTCCTGTAGTAGAAATTGTTGCTGGAGGAGGGGGCAGGGATGACATTTTCTTTCCCCGGCAAATGAGACCAGATTTTGACTTTGAGTCACTCTTGAGAATTTAGGAGTGGCACATGGCACAGTGTGACAGGAAGTGATATTTATCATGGTGGATGATGTTAACCATGCCTCACTTTACGATTGCCATGTATTTTAAAAGTTATGCACATATCACTTAATACATTCTTTATCGGATGGGAAAAAATTAACATTGGTATGGGAAAAAGGTACAATTGCTAGAAATGGGGGTAAGAGAACAAGAATAAACCGTACTGTTTTGTATGGTCCAAAATGCAATTTCTGATGCTTTTCATGGTGATTTAGAGTTTTTGAAATGTTTTGATTTGTTTAACAAGCTGGAAACGCATGCCAGGGAGTGTTGATGACTTACCAAAATTCTTATGGAAATTCATGACAGAGCTTTACTTGGAATGCAGGTATCATGACCTTTGGTGCTGATAATTTTCCACTAGACCTCCTAACAGAAACCTCATGATGTGGAGAGGGAAGAATCATCTTTTTGCAATTATGCCACCTCTCAGCTGACACATTAATAAAGGAATTAGTCTCAGACTTGGAATTCTGTGAATGTTTCTCAAGACAAAATGGCATGGAACTGCACCCAGTGCATTGAGGAAGGAGGTCATGGGATTATAACAGCTGTGTTCCTTGTGGGCGTATTTTTCATCACTGAAGAATTCAACATTGGCTGAATCCACCTCCTGCTTCCCTCTCCTGCTCTGTCCCCTGTATCAATCACTAGTAATTCTCTATGTTTTCTTCCTCATTTCGATTTAGCTTAGAGGATGTCAGTGTTGTTTAATGCAGCGAAATCTCCCTGGCACACCCCTAACGACTGGTCTTGGGTGTTGGGAGAACATTCTGCCCTATTAGCTGTGGGATGGCTGTGCTTGTACTCGTGCCACGTCCACTTGGTGCTGGTAGCTGACTAATGAGTGGGTGGGGATGGGCTTGGCATTTTGTCTTCTGGAGGAACAACTGATAAGATGAGTAATGTCATTCTTACTTCTAGTTTTCTCTCTTTCCTGTCTATATTTCAGCTTCTCCACCCCCCGTCCCCATTTCTTCTTCCTTACCTCCCTCCCTTTGTCTCTTTCTCTCTCTCTCTCTCATGCACACACACACACATGCTCACACATACTTTTGCCTACCCACTAACTGATAACTTTAATGAGGACTGTCGCTAAACATCATCTTATAATTTATAGTAGAACCTGAGAAACTGTCTGGTAGTCAAGTCATAGTGATACAGTCGGGGAGATCCAAGCTTATATCTTGACTACCATGTAATAAGTGGGTAACTCTCACTATGTGCTCTAGACCCCCATGTCTGTTTGATCATCTGTAAACCAAGAATGGTGACAATACCTACTTTATAAGGTTATTGGGAGGATTCAGTGAGATTATGCATGTGATGTGCTTAGCATATTATTATCATTAACAAGAAGCATCTTTATTGGGATTCATCTCAAAAGATGCAATACTGAAGCTAATATTTCACAAGAGACAAGCAGTCTTTAAATGATACATTGTATCTAAATTCAATTAAAGTTCCCAACTCAGTGTGTTGGAAGTGGCAGTCAAGAAAAGTTCCATTCCTCTGATGGCTATGAAATATTTAGAATGTTTATCTTTGTTCCATGAAGAAATGTATAATGAAAACAATTATGATGTACCTCCTTAAGATTCATCTCTAACTCTGTGATATACTTAGTGATTTCAGTGCTATTGAATCCTGTTGGTTAGGCAGTATGTCTACTCTCCTTCCTTATGCATTCTTGGAAAACATCAACCAAGGCTTTGGTGGGTCTCACGACATCTTGAAAATTCCCATACTGGAAATAGCTGATGAGTTTGAGGAGAGATATGCAGGAGGTTGGCCAATCAGATGGGAGTTTAAAGATCTGACACAGCCCAATGTCCATATTCTTCTATTTTTCATTTCATTTTAATATTTTACAATTGACAAATAATAATTGTACATATTCATGGGGTACATAGTGATGTCTAGATATGTATGATGTATGGTGATCAGATCAGGGTAATTAGTGTATCCATCATCTCAAACATTTATCATTTCTTTGTGTTAGAAACATTAAATATCCTACTTCTAGCTATTTTAAACTATGTATTGTTATTAACTATAGTCATCCTACAGTGATATAGAATGCTAGAACTTATTCCTCCTATGTGGCTGTAATTTTGTATCCTTTAACAAATCACTCCCTATCCTTCTCTTCCCCCTATCCTTCCCAGACTCTAGTATCCTCTGTTCTACTTTTTACTTCTCTGAGATCAACTTTTATTAGCTTCTACATATGAGTAAGAACATGAAGTTTTAACTTCCTGTTCCTGGCCTATTTCATTTAACATAATATCCTCCAGTTCCATCCATGTTGCCGCAAATGACAGATTTATTCCTTTTTAGGGACGAATCATATCCCACGGTGTATAAATACTACATTTTCTTTATGCATTCATCTGTTGTCAGACACCTGAGTTGATTCCATATCTTAGCTATTGTGAATAGTGCTGCAATAAACATGGGGGTGCAGATATTTCTCCAGTATAATGATTGCCTTTCCTTTGGGTAAATTTCCAATAGTGGGATTGCTGGATCATTGGATCATGGTGGTTCATTTGTAGTTTTTTTTTGTTTTGTTTTGTTTTGTTTTTTTGAGGGACCTCCATACTGTTCTCCATAGTGGCTGTACTAGTTTACATTCCCGAATAGTCATAGAATCCAACATTTTCCTTACTCTCCCTGTTCTTCTTTGTGACCAGGTCACCCTCACCTAAGCCGTAGCAGCAGCCTTCTGATTGGTATCTCTTCCTCTTCTCTTTCCCTTTCCATCTTCCACAAGAATAAAAACTTGGCCATGTCCTTCCCCTGTGTAAATGTCTTCAGGATTGTGACCAAGCTTGGTAATGTGATTTGCCCCTCTCTGCTCCTCTGAACACTCCTTGTCCCCTGTTTGCCACACCAGCCTGTGGACAGTTCATTGCACACCATGAGCCGCCACTCGTTTCTCTGTCTTTGCGTATGCTGTTCCCTACACCCACCCTATTCCCTTCCACTACCTTTGCCTGGAAATTCCTGGTTATCTTCTCACTCTTGATTCAGACTCAAATTTCCTCCAGTCTTTCCCTGAATGCCACTGGCTCTTTGTCTCACATTCTGGGTTAGGGTCCTTGCCATGGGCACATGTAATAGTCCATGTGTACCTCTACCCCTGACCACAGTTTGATGCATAATTGCAGATACTGTTTATCTGTCTGTTTCCAGCTTGAGATTGTGTGTACCTTGCCTTGAGGTTAAGAGTTCTGTGTTTACTCACCTCTAACATGGTGTGTAAAATACAGCAGGTGCTTAATATCACAATGGCTACTTGAATGAATGAATGAGCAGATATGAATAATCTTCAGTATGTATAGACAACCTACTCTGTTTAGCCTACTCTGTGAAGATTAAATATTTTATTTATTTAAAAAAAATTTATGATGTTCACATTAGCCTAGGCCAGTGTTTCCTTGCCCATAGATCTTTCAGATGTGGAGTCAGAGAAAAATAAGATGTTAGGCTTGCAATATACTAACATAAAACATCCAGATGCACACAGATTGCTTAAGAAAGGTATTGATCATATAACACATTTTCCTCTAGAAAAATGCCTCCTTGCATACCCCCTTTCCCTCCCCATGGTGGATTCTATTTGACCTAGGCAATGTTTAGAGCTGCTGACCATCTTACCTTGTAAACCAGTCTTGTTGTAGCATCTGTCCCTATGTCTGGACCTTAATTCTTGACTTTCATTGCTGCCACCACAAGTTGCTTAAAAGTCAATCTTGAGTTTGTGCATTTGTCTATCTTCTGCACTTAGAACGATTTCTGGCCTTGATTAGATGCCTGCTATGTTTGTAGGATGGATGTCTAATTTCTCTGAGGTCATGGGGTGGACAGGGAGGAGACATTATGCTTTTTCTTTTAAGTGGTGGAAGCAGTGGCCTTTGAGGGGTCAGAATTTCAGGTGACTTAGGAATATGATCCTAAGGCATCTCCAGACAGGAAGAAATGGGCTTGAGAAGTAGAGCCAAGCTGGAGAATAAAGTGCATTGAGAGGGATTAGAAAGTTCTCTGGTTGGGAGTAATTGTAATATTCACAGTAAAAAATAAATACTAAGAGAAACAGCAGCTGCCACGTGTGGAGTGCTTGCTGTGGGGCTGGTGCTGGGTCAGACACTCCTCCTTGATGCTGTCAGCTGCTCTATGAGTTAGCCCTCATTATTCCATTTTTCACATGGGGAAACTGAGGCTCAAAGGAGTCGATTAAGCCATTGAAGGTAACAGAGCCATAAGGAGTTTGAATTCAGGATTCCGAAGCTCATACTTTGTCACTACTGCACTGGAGGAAGCCGTGCGTTAGATTTTGCTTCCATCAAATTACCAGCTATGTTATTTTGAGCAAATGACCTAATGGGGCCTCAGTTCCATCATCTATAAAATTGACCTCATAACACTTATCTTTCATTTGTGTGTGTGTGTGTGTGTGTGTGGGTGGGTGATTCAAATAATTTATGGAAAACATTTAACACATTGCATAGAATACAGTGGATGATAAATCTGGAGCTTTTATTAATAATAAATAATTAGTTTCCCATCGTGGAAGATTTCAATTTGGATACATGGATATGACTTTCAAAACCAAACCCAGCCCCACACTTGAATTATTTCCTAACGAGACCCATGGAACTGGAAATAGAGAAATAACATGCAATTCCAGCAATATCAACATTATTATTTTCATTTTTTTCCCTGATGCTGTCAGCTTGTTATTTGTGCTCTTTCTTAGAATAATAGAATTTATTCAGGCAATTTATCCTTAATACAAGTGATATAAATGGGGCTATGCAGTGCTTATATATCACACTAATAATGTCTGGTTCATCTTTTTTTCCTCCCTCTTTACAAATGGAGACATTGATTTCCTACTCTGTGCTGTCTTTCTTGCACTTTCTGCATTGAGGTCATCTCTGTCTGCTGCCTACACTGGATTCCAAAAGCTGAAACGGTGTTTAACACTGTCCAATATTTTTTAAAAGCATGTACCATGTGCTTTCTTTGTCACTGTGTGTATTGGAGTGAAGTCAAAATAAGAAAAAATATATATACTTATGCTCCCCAGCTATTATATTAAATCCATTAGTTAAAAGTATACACCTAGCCAATGATTTAAGGACACATATAGAGTTCTGTACTGGGAGGTTCTGAAATGGTGTCAATTAAATGCATGCATGTCAGAGGATGTAAACATTAAGCATATACTTATCTTTTCTTACACTCTTTCTCTAGCTATGGTTTTAGCCCCCAAGTATATCTTGGTAGCTCCCCAAACTAGTGTTTCCAGCCCCAGTGTTTCTTCTGAGCTTGAGACTCAGACATCATCATACGTATCTCCAGTCAACCCACAGATGTGAATATCCCCTGAACACCTTTCATTCGCTGTATCTAAAAACTGAAATCGACACCCGTCTGCTCCACCCCGGTCTGTGCTGGTTCCTCCATCTCAGTGAGTTACACGTGCAGCATTCAGCTCACCCAGGTTGGAGCCCTGCAAGCCAACACTGAATTACCCTTTCTATCATCCCTGTCCTACCCGAGCACCACTAGTGATCACCATTAGTGATCCATTCTTATCAACTAACTTCTCTAATTTTTTAAATTTTAATTTAAAAATTTTTATTATTGTGGTTTATCTTTTTTTTTTATTTCAGCTTGCTATGGGGGTACAAAAGTTCTGGTTAGATATATTGCCCATGTCCCTCCCATTCCCCCGAGTCTGAGCCTCAAGTGTGTCCATTCCCCAGACCATTGCACTCTTCTTGTAGGTATACACCTATCCCC
>JAQIFY010004843.1:0-11471 GCA_028533085.1 Varecia variegata | reverse complement strand
AGAGATGTTGAACATTTTTTCATATGTTTGTTAGCCATTCTTATATCTTCTTTTGAAAAAATTCTATTCATGTCCTTTGCCCACTTTTTGATAGGGTTGTTTGATTTTTTCTTACTGATTTTCCTGAGTTCTAAATAGATTCTGATAACAAAAAAAAATTTTGACATGCTTTGGGTTTAGATAAATGAATCAAAGTTTATATGTGATCACATTGGAGGCATCAAAGCAACATAAAAATAGAAAAAAGATAGCCAAATCATGAAATTACTTTTTTGTTTATTTGTTTGTTTATTTATTTCAGCTTATCATGGGGGTATAAAAGTTCAAGTTATATATATTGCCCATGTCCCGCCCATCCCCCTGAGTCAGAGCTTCAAGGGTGTCCATTCCCCAGACAATGCGCATCGCACTCATCATGTAGTTATACCCCCATCCCCTTCCCCCATCCCCATCCCCCTGAGTCAGAACATTCAAGCGTGTCCATTCCCCAGAGAGTGCGCAACGCACTCATCATGTAGGTATATACCCATCCCCTCCCCCCACCCCCCACCTCAGTCCAAAACCCAGTTGGTGTTGTTCCCAAATGTGCACTTTTGTTTCAAAACAATTTTTGTCATCTCACTGCATAAAATGGACTTATTTTAAACACAGTATTACCTTCAAATTGAATAGTCAATTATTAATATATTATTTATATTGAAATTATTTTATTCATGGAACGTGAAGTACCAATTCATCCTGCATCTAAGAATTCAAAATATATTGAAAGTTTTAAAATAAAAGCTACTAGAAAAATTATGTTTTACAAAGGAACACATTTTTTCAGTAAAACAATTTATTTTTAAAAAATATAATTTTTTACTGAAATAAATATTACTTTGCCCTACCATTGCGACCTTTGAAGCTTATTTATTTTTGGCTTATGGTAACAGTCTCCTACATGACACTCTGTCTTTCACTAGTTCCTTCTTTGATTTACTTTAGAATAAATGTTGTCAGATTAATCTTCCTAAAGAAGAGTTCTGATTTACGTCTTTCCTCTGCCCAAAGCCTTCAACTATTCCATGGAAAAGTTCAATTCTCCCTAGGCTGGTTAATAATTACCCAACCTACCTTTCCTGCTTCTGCTCCTCTTATTCTATTTCCAATATATTTCACATTCCCCAGGAAAAATGAATAGCTATTTCTCAAACCTGTAATGTCTCATTTCCCTGCTTTGCTTATTACCTTTCCTTCTACATATGTTGTTTCCTATCTTCATTTTCATGAAGCCTATATGTCCTTTAATACTCAGCTGCAATTTCATCCCCTTAACATAGCTTCCTGTTAATATGTTGTCAGAGTTAATCACTTCTCTAAATTTCCAATTCATTTTGTGTATACCTCACTCGGGGCACACTACTTTTGCATTTATTATAACTATGTGTAAGGTTGCAATTCCTATGAGACTGAAAAGTCATTGAGTATAGAAATTATGTCCTATGTATATATTTGTACTTCACTCAGTTGCATGCATATTAGAAATTCATAATATATATATATATTTGCTTATTTGGTTGTAAGGAAGAAAATGCATGCATCTTATTGAGGCACGAGCCCTCAGAAGATTCACTGCAGATGTGCCTACATTGATTCATTTGATAAATATTTATTTAGTACCTACTATGTTCCAGACATTGTATTCTAGGAATTCATCCATCAGTGAACCAGGCCAAAGTCTCTGCCCTCAGGAAAGAAGGGATTATTATATATTCTAGCAGTTACTGCTTAACTTCCCAAAGGATTTTCCAATGACTTCTTTGAAGGACTGGAACTTTGTAGAACAGTCTCTCAGGCTTTTGAAAGGAACCCCAGCACCAAGTTCTTGTCTTGTGATTTGTCTGCCCTGCAGCACATTGTCCTCATTCCTGTACTAGGTGTACCCTGACAGTGTCTGATTCTTGTGTTTGCTTCTGCTCAGATTTGCTCTCTCCTGCTGTGTTCACTCAGCATTTGACCCTGACCTGCCCCTGAATTCACTGACTCCACTTTCCCTCCACACACTAGCTCTTGGCATATTGCCCAGGCACCCCCACAGTCATTCACAGTTAGCTTCACTGATTGTGTCTGTGCACTGACAGCTTGCTGTGACCTTGTCCTGCTGTGTGTGGCTCACATAGGACTGAGGTTTATTGACTGGTCATTATATATATATACATATATATAAATATAAATATATATAAAATATATATGTACACATATACACACACAAACATATATATGATGTACTTTGTGCCAGTGGAAGACAAATATTAATAGAAAACCAATTAAGTCTTTACTGAGGACCTGCTGGTTGCTAAGCACTCTGTTAGGCAATTAGGGGGGAAACAAAGAAGTAACCATCTTTATCACCTTCCCCCCACACACACTCATAAATGTGTAAACCCTAGTTGAGATACTGATAAGCAGTTCATACAAAGAAGCTGGTGAATGCATTAGGACTACTTTCTACACTCACATTATTAAAATCTTTATGATTATTTCTCTAAAAGAGTACTATTTTGATTTGCATTTCCCTGATGATTAGAGATGTTGAGCATTTTTTCATATGTTTGTTGGCCATTATTCTGTCTTCTTTTGAAAAATTTCTGTTCATGTCCTTTGCCCACTTTTCATAATGAGTGCGATGTGCACTGTCTAGGGGATGGACACGTTTGAGGTTCTGACTCAGGGAGGTGGGGGGGCAAGCGCAATATACATAACCTAAACTTTTGTACCCCCACAATATGCTGAAATAAGAATAAAAAAGAGTACTATTTTTAAAATATTCTCTTCCTATTTTTTTATTTTGATATAACATGCTTAATAAAATAATCAGCCCCAAATCCCAGAAATCTTCTTTATATACAGTATGTTGGAGGAATAAAGAGAGGAGAAAATTCAGTTAACAATTATAAGTTAATTATTATTACCTCAAGATTTTTTTTACTTTTCTTTCCTGCCTCCTATTATTTCCTAGCTCTACAGCCTATGAGCTAGATTCTCAGTTTTTAGTCTGTAGCCAAAGGCCAAAAACTAATAAAAGAGAGTACATTTAAAATTCCATCACACTTATATTTAACTTACATGAATTCAACTTTACAGTCTCACTTTTATTTAATTAAAATACTATTAAATTAAATTTTATATAGTTACCCATCACATACCATAATTACTATATATTACTTTATAAACTATATTTTCACGTACATGTTAATCTCCAGGATTGCATATCAGATTCATATTTACTGTAGTGTTTTTATAGGCAATATAAAAGAAATTTAAAACAATTACAAAAGTAATTTGACTAAAAGTAATTTTTAAGTTAATGAATACCCCTACAACTTAATCCCATGTGTAAAAATGATACTCCAATTTAAGTAGGTCTATAGGTATTAGAAAGCAGAGTAACACAAGTTATGATGGAGAAACCAAAGTGAGGATGATACATATGCAGCTATTTGATTGCTTTTGTAAAAACATTTTCTAAACTTAAAAGTGTCTGAATATTGATATAAATTCCATGGAAAATGACTTTATAAATAAGTTTCTGAAAATAAGTCACCTGGTATTTGTTATGGTTTGAATGCTTCCCTTCCAAAATTCACGTTTTGAAATTTAATGGCCAAGGTGATTGTATTAAGAGGTAGGGCCTTTAAGAGGTGATTAGGCCATGAGGGCTCCTCCTTTGTCAATGGGATTAAGATCCATATAAAATATGCTGCATATAGCATTCATTTAGCATCCCCATTCACCTTTCCTCATGTAAGGACACAGCATTTGATTCCTGTGGAGGATGCAGAAACAAGGTGCAATATTGGAAGCAGAGAGCAGCTCTTACCAGAGAAGCAATTCTGCTAGTGCCTTGATTTTGGACTTTCCAGCCTCCATAACTGTGAGAATGTAAATTTCTATTGCTTATAAATTACACAATCTGTGGTATTTTGTTATAGCAGCACAAACTGATTATGAGAGAAATTGGTAACAGAAGAGTGAGGTGTTATTATTACAAATACCTGAAGATTTGGAAATAGCTTTGGAACTGGGTAATGTGTAAAGTCTGGAACCCTTTTGCTGGCATTATGGAGAAAGACTATATTGCTGTGAAGGGAGCATTAAGTGTGATCCTTGTGAGGGCTCAGAGGAAGATAAGAGCTGCAGAGAAAGCCTCATCCTTCTTAGATGTTACTTAAGTAGGTATGACAGTGAAGAGTATTCTGATGAGGTCTCAGACAGAAATGAGGGACACGAGATTAAACTCAAAGAAAAGCCATCCTTGTTATAAAATGGAGGGAAAAATATCCTTGACTGAATTGTTTCCACATCCTAGGACTTTGTAGAAGGCAGAACTTAAGAGTGATGATCCAGGATATTTGGTGAAAATAAAAATCTCTAAGTAGCAAAATGTTCAGGGCGCTGCATGGCTTATCTTAATTGCTTACAGTAAAATGTGAGAAGAGATAAACAATTAAATGGTGAAATTTATAATTAAAAGGGAAATAGAATGTAAATATTTGAAAAACTTTCAGTCTGGCCATTTGAAGAATAATAAAAAAAAAAAAAAACATGTTTAGGAGAGAAAACCAATGGTGTGGCCAAGTGACCATTTGCTAAGATTAGTATGGATGGAAGAAAGCCAGGCATTATTCATCAAAACAATGGGAAAAAGACCCTCCAAAGACATTTCAGGGATGTTTTGGACTGATAAGCTCAAAAAATAGGCCAAAAAAGCTAAGGCTTGAGAGAAGAACAGTTTCATGGGAGGAGCTCACAGCACCTGTGGAACCTCAGGCAGTGTTGCCCAGGGCTGCCTCCAATCTCTGCTCCTGACATTCTGGTGCAGCACTCCTTGGCTGACCCAGATGTGGCTCAGGGGGATGAAAGTGTGGTTCAGACTGCCAATTCTGAGGGCAATAGCAGTAAGCCTTGGTAATGTCCATATGGTTCTAATTCTGCAGGGATGTAGGGGGAAAAACATGTGGAGGCATGACTTCCTCCACCTATATTTCAATGGATGCCTCAGGGAGCCTTGGGGCCCTGACGGAGACTTGCTACAGGAATGAGGACACTGCAGAGAGATCTTACTAAGGCAATGCTTAGTGGAGCCATAAGGACAAGCCTACCTCAGAGATTCCAAAACTGTAGAGCCAGCAGCATGCAATGCCAGCCTGGGACAGCTACAGGTACCTGAATTCAATTTGTGAAAACTGCAGCATGGGCTAAGCCTAGCAAAGCCATGGGGGTGAGTGGCAGCTTGGGGCCTTGGAGGACCACCCCCTTCCTCAGTGTGTCTGGAATTCAGGGCAGGAATTTAAAGAAGATTATTCTCAAGGCTTAAGATTTCATGTTTTTTGTCTTATTGGTTTGGAACTTACTAGGGGCATGTTACTGCTTTCTTCTAGCCTACTTCTTCCTTTTGGAATAACAATGCCCCCGTGTGCCTATTCTACAACTGTGGGTTTTTTTAATTATGTCAATAGATTTCAAGGACACAAGTGATTTTTGTTACATGGGTGAATTATATCATGGTGAAGTCAGGGCTTCACAATGTACCCCTCATCAGAGTAGTGTACATTGTCTATGATAGGTAGAATTTTATCCCTCACTCCCACCCCCTTATTAGTTTCAAGTGTTCATTACAGAAATTTATGACCACATATATACCTAATACAGCTCCAACTTGTAAGGAGTATTTGTTTTTCAATTCCTGAGATACTTCACTTAGGATAATGGTCTCCAGTTTTATCCATGTTGCTGCATAAGACATTATTTTATTCTTTTTATGGCTGAGTAGTACTCTGTGTGTATGTGTGTGTGTGTTTGTGTGTGTGTGTGTGTGTTTAAATAACTTTTTCTGTATCCACCCATGCATTGATAGGCACATAGGTTGATTCCACAACTTGGCAATTGTGAATTGTGCTGCAATAAACATTTGGGTACAGGTGTCTTTTTGATATAATGACTTCCTTTCTTTTGGGTAGATACCCAGTAGTGGGATGGCTGGATTGAATGGTAGTCTATTTTAGTCCTATAAGAAATTTCTATACAGATTTCCATAGAGGTTTTCCTAACATACATTCCCACCAATAGTGTATAAGCATTCCCTTTTCACTGCATCCATACCAACATCTACTTTTTTTTTTCTTTACATTTTAATAATGGCCATTCTGAAAGGGGTAAGATGGTATTTCAGTGTGGTTTTAATTTGCATTTCCATGGTGATTACTGATTCTGAGCATTTTTCCATATTTTTTGGCCATTGCATATCTTCTTTTGAAAAATCTGTTCGTGTGTTTTACTCACTTTTGGATGAGGTTATTATTTTTTTTCTTGCTTATTTGCTTGAGTTCTTTGTAGATGCCCTTGCCAGATGTATAGTTTGTGAATATTTTATCCCATCCTGTAGGTGGTTGATTTACTATTTCAATTATTACCTTTGATATGCTGAAAATGTTTAGTTTAATTAAGTCCCAATTATTTATTTTGTTGCTGCTGCATTTCCTTTTGTTGTCTTAGTCCTAAATTATTTGCCTAGACCTTTGTCCATGAGAGTTTTTCCTATGTTTCTTCTAGAATTTTTAGGGTTTCTGGCCTTACATTTTAGTCTCTAAGACATGTTGAGTTAATTTTTGTATATAATGACAGATAGGGATCCAGTTACATTATTCTGTATGTGGCTATCCAGTTTTCCCAGCACCACTTATTGAATAGGGTGTCCTATATCTTGTGCACATTTTTGTCTGCTTTGTTGAAAAATCAGCTGGTAGTAGCTATATGGCTTTCTTTCTGAATTCTCTATTCTGTTTCATTAATCTATGTGTCTTCCTTCGTACCAGTGCCATAATATTTTGGTTACTACAGCCTAGTATATATAATTAGAAGTCAAGTAATATGATGCCTTCAGATTTGTTCATTTGCTTAGGATCGTTTTCAATACAGGGACTCTTTTTGGGTTCCATAGGAAGTTCAGGATATTTTTTTCTAGAACAGTGAAAAGTGATGTTAGTATTTAGATGGCAACTTCATCAAATATGTAAATCACTTTGGACCATATGAATGTTTAAACAATGTTGATTCTTCCATTCCATGAGCATGAGATGCTTGTCCATTTGTTTGTGACATATATGATTTCCTTCATCAATATTTTATAGTTTTCCTTATAGAGATCTTTCACCTTCTTGGTTAAGTATATTCCCACATATTTTATTTTCATTGTGGCTATCATAAAAAATGTTGAGTTCCTAATTTGATTCTCAGCTTGATTGTTATTAATGTATAGAAATGTTATTGATTTGTGTACATTAATTTTTGTAACCTAAGAGTTTACTGAATTTATTTCTAAGTTCTAGGAATCCTTTGGAGGAGTCTTTAGGGTTTTTTAGATATAAGATCAAATCATAGGCCAACAGGGATAGTTTGACTTCCTCTTTCCTGATTTGCATGCCATTTATTTCTTTCTCTTGCCTGATTTCTCTGGCTAGGATTTCCAGTATTCTGGTGACTAAAGTGGTGAGAGTGGGCATTGTTGTGTTGTTCCAGTTCCTAGGGGGAATGCTTTCAACTATTGCTCATTCATTATGATGTTGGATGTGGGTTTTTCCTATATATCTTTTATTATTTTGAAGTATGTTACTTCCATGCCTCCTTTATTGGAGATTTTTATCATGAAAGGGTGTTGGATTTTATGAGATGCTTTTTCTGCAATCATTGAAATAATCATATGGTCTTTGTTTTTGCTTCTGTTTATGTACTGAATCACTTTTATTAGTTTGTGTACGGTGAACCATCCTTGCGTTCCTAGGGTGAAACCCACTTGATCATGGTGAAATATCTTTTTGTTATGTTGTTGGATTTGGTTTGCTACTATGATGTTGAGGATTTTTGCATCTATGTCCATAAAAAATATTTGTGTGTAGTTGTCTTTTCTTGTTTTTTCCATTCTTACCTTGGATATCAGGGTGATACTGGCTTTGTAGAATGAGTTAGGGAGGATTCCCTCCTTCTAAATGTTGTGGAACAGTTTTACTGGTATGTCAGTTCTTCTTTGCAGATCTGGTAGAATTTGTTTGTGAATCCATGTGACCCAGGGCTTTTTTTGATGCTGTTGTTGTTTTTGTTGTTATTGTAATTGGGAGATTTTTTATGACTCTTTCAATCTTACTGCTCTTTATTAGTTGGTTCAGGATTTCTATCTTATCTGATTCAATAATGGGACATTGAGTATTTCCAAAAGTTTATTCATTTCTTCTAAATTTTCTGGTTTATATGCATAGAGGTTTGCATAGTAGTCACAGATGATATTTTGTGTTACTATACTAACAGTTGTAATTGTTTCTTTTTCATTTCTGATTGAGCTATTTGAGTCCTTTCTTTTCTATTTCTGGTTAATCTAGCCAGTGGTCTATCAATTTTGTTTAACTTTTCAAAGAGCCAACTTCTAGTTTGTTGATCATTTGTATTTTTATTTAAATTTTATTTAGTTCTGCTCTGATCTTTGTTATTTCTTTTCTACTGCTAGCTTTAAGTTTGTTTGTTTCTTCCTTTTCTAGGTTTTTGAAGTTTGATATTAGGTTGTTTATGTGTTATCTTTCTATATTTTTCATGTAGGCATTCAATGTATGAACTTTACTCTTAGCACTGATTCGTCTCTATCCCAGCGATTTGAGTGCTTGTGTCATTTTTGTTGTTCAATGTGAACAATATTTTGGTTTCCATCTCGAGTTTGTTATTGACCAAAAGATTGTTCAGCAGCAGGTTGTGTATTTTCCACATATTTGTGTAGTTTTGAAAATTACTTTTATAATTGTCTTCTAGTTTTATTTCACTGTGATCTGAGAAGATACAAGGTATGACTTCAATTTTTCTAAATTTTTGAAACTTGCTTTGTGGCCTAACATATGATCTATCTTGGAACATTTCCCATGTGCTGATGAGAAGAATATATATTCTGCAGTTTGGGGGTAGAATTTTCTGTAAGTGTCTGTTAAGTCCATTTGTTCTAGAGTCCCATTTACATCCAATGTTTCATTGTTAATTTTCTGTCTCAATGATCTGTCCAGTTAAGTAAGTGAAATGTTGAAGTTCCCAACAATTTTGATGTTGTTGTTTATTTCTTTGCTCAGATCTAGTTAAATTGTTTTATGAATCTGTGAATTCCTGTTATAGGTGCATATATACTTAGGATTGTTTTATCTTCTTGTTGAATTGGTCCCTTTATCATAATACAATGACCATCTTTGTGTTCAACATTGCTGTTTTAAAGTCTACTTCTTTTGTTATGAGAAGAGCTACTCCTACTTGCTTATGGTTTCCATTTCCATGAAATATTTTTTCCATCACTTTACCTATTTTCTGTGAGAACCTTTGTGACTTAAATGGGTTTCCTGGAGACAGCATATATTTGTGTTGTGCTGTTTTATCCATTCAGTCAATTTAAATCTTTTAACTCAGGCCCTAAGACCATTTGCATTCAATTTTAGTATTGATATGTGAGATATTGTTCTGTTCATCATGTTCATTGTTATCTAGTTGCTTTGTTTTCTCACTTGTGTTACTGTTTTATAAAAGCTGTGGATTTTGACGTTTGGGTGTTTTTACACCGGTGGGTATCAAATGTTCTCTTCAGTGTGTAATGTACTTTTAACTGTTTTTTGTAGGGCAGATCTAGTGGTGACAAATTTTCTTATTGTTTGCTTTTCTGGGAAAGACTTTGTTTCTCCTTCATTTATGAAACTTAGTTTTGTAGGATATAACATTCTTGGATAGCAGTTATTCTGTTTAAGAAGACTAAGAATGAGGAGGAGGAAGCCAAGATGGCCAACTAGAGACATAGCTGTCAGACTGTCCCAGATGAAGTGTAGAAATTTGGACTGAGGAGAGCAGAAAACAACTATGGCTCAGGTGTGGATCATAAGGAGAGACAATAGAGGTATCTGGGAACCCTACAGAGAAGGACTGTGAAGCTCAGTAAGAGGAAGACAGAGAAGAGAGCAGAAGCCTGGACCAAATCCAGAGGGGCTGGAGCCCAGAAAAAGAGTAAGGGGGCCTCCCCTCCCCTACATGGGTGACTATGGTAAGTACTGGGACACAGAACTCTCACACCATGGGATAGTGCCATGAGAGACCAGAAGGGTGGAATTCTTACAACTACGCAACTCCTCCACTGCACATTATCCATTCCTGGCATCACAGAAAGTAATTTTTGGTAAAGCAGACTTGGAGCTATGGCCGCACCCCCATAGCAACCCCCAGAGTGCTCTGTGCTGAGAAGCCTGTTTCTCTGTGTCAGAAGTGCATTCCAGGACAAGCCTGCTACTGAGAGTGGAGCTTCCACAGTGGAGTTTTGCAGGATCGCCTGCTGGCAACATGGAAAGACAGGCAGAACCTCATGCCCTCAGGTCATTGAAGTGGTGCAGGGAGAACACAGCCCCTACTTACATAACAATTGCAAGGGTGCTCAGTGCTAAGAAGCCTGTTTCTCTGAACTGGGGGTACATTCCCAGCCAAGTCTACCACTGAGAGCAGAGACACTTCAATGATGTAACCTGAGAGATTATCAAAAGTTCTAAAGCATGCCAAAGGCAACTCAGGATGAGCACTCCTCTCCCTGACATGGTCAGGGACTGATCTTTGGGGACTCAAAGACAGGTCCATAAGCCAGCCATAGCATGCTGAGATCTTGGTTGAGAGGCCTGATGAGAAAGAACCAGATAAATAACTCCAGAAATCTGAAATATCAAAGAGAAAGGACACCACTAAAAGAAAGCAATAATGCCCTACCAATGGATATCAACCTCAGTGAAAAGACTCAAATGACAGGTGAAGAATTTTGAATATGGATTGTAAGGAAGCTCAATGAAATACAATATAAAATAGAAAGCCAACACAAGAAGTCACAAAAACAATGCAGGAAATGAATGAAAACTTATCTAAAAAAAATTATTAAAGAAAAAAAAAACAAATAGAACTTCTGGAAAGGAAAAATACATTCAAGAATTTACAAAAAACAGTGGAAAGCCTTAAGAATATGCTAGAACAGGAAGAAGAAAGAATTTCAGAGCTTGAAGATTACTCTCTCTTTCTATATATATATAATATGCAATATATGTATAATATATAATATATATACACAAAATATGTGTGTATATATAAAACAGTGGTTTTTTTTATAATTTTTTTTTATTTATTATAGCTTATTATGGGGGTACAACCGTTCTGGTTAAGTATATTGCCCATGCCCCTCCCAACCCCCCGAGACTGAGCCTCAAGGGTGTCCATTTCCCCAACAGTGCACATCGCACTCATCATGTAGGTATACACCCGTCCCCTCCCCCACCCCCAACACCCCGAGTCAGATCTTTAAGTATGTCCATTCCACTGACAGTTCGCTTCGCTCTCATCATGTAGATATACACCCATCCCCTCCCCCCACCTCTGTCCAACACCCAATTGGT
>JAQIFY010004842.1:0-11472 GCA_028533085.1 Varecia variegata | reverse complement strand
AGAGTTGGAACCCATTCTATTAAGTGAAGTATCCCAAGAATGGAAAAATAAGCACCACATGTACTCACCAGAAAATTGGTTTCCCTGATCAACACCTGGGTGCACATTTGGGAATGACACCAATTGGATAAACACTTTTTATACAACATTCAGTAAGACAGATTTTCTCTTGCAACTCAGTTGGGGCAAAACAGTCATTTACAAACCTAAGTGAGAAGTACTATGGAGATACTCAAAAAATTATAGGAATTATACAAAGAAACAACACTAAAAATAGGCAACTGACTCAGCCTTGGGTGTGGTTTGTATTTGTGCACGTGTGTGTGTGTGTGTGTGCACATATGCCTTCTTGCACGGGGAAGAAACGTTGAAATCAAGAATTGAAATATTGATCAGATGTATTTAGTTTAATCTGGTGGATAACAGAGGTAAAGGCATTCCAGACAGAGGGATCAGCATGGTCAGAGGCTTCTGAGGAAGAGGGACTAAGTGCATAGCTTCTACAAAGAGTGTCAGAAGACGGAGGTGTAGCTGATTTCAGAAAGTGTGCAGAGGGCTAGTCAAGAAAGACGTTGTGAGCAATTCTGAGAAGTTTGAACTTTATCCTAGAGGCAACGGGAAAACTTTGAAGGGTTTTAAGAAAAGAAATGACAGCAGAGTGAAGATTTTAGAAATCTAGACACCCCTGTTCTCTCAGGAGATCCATCAGCCTAGGTGGTCAGAGTACAGGTGAAGCTTTGACCTTAAAAGATCCTTAAGGTCAAGGACTAACTTGTCAAACACTGTTAAATATCCAGAACTGAGGATATTTTCTGGAACAATAGATGCATTCAATAAATGTTTTTCTGAATAGCTGAATAGATAAATCAATTAAAAAAACCTTTGTGGGTATCTTATCAACACCCTTCTCCAGACTTAAAAAAAGTTGAAATATTGCCTAATTCCAATTTACAATATTTAATCTATCCAATTCCTCATTAGTACTATGATATTTAACAAACTCTCAAATAACTTAATTGTTGTTTTTTTAACAATCACAAATTTGATTTATTTATGAACAAACATTTATTGAAATTCTACCATGCACATGTTAGTGTCCTAGGTGCCGGAATGACAAAGCTGGGACCTTATCATTAAGCAGTTTACAATATCACCTCTCATCTATAAATATAGTTTTCCTATATCTTGTATCTTACTTTATATAACTGAATGGAATCCTCATTGCACTAGGGTAATTTGGGAACTATCATCTTTATTCAATATTTTATTGTATCAATTTTCTAACCTCTCAAAGGACTTGATATTATTTTATTCTCCTAGGTGTTTGCCAAATCTCTATTTTAATTAGAAATAATTCTCTTTAACTTTATAAATCCATCAATAATTTAAAGCTGGATCATATTTTGCTATTCACAGCATATCACTGCACACTCAATATTAGCTCCATTATTTGTACCATATTAAAATTTGATTTTAACAGATGACAAGTGACAATTTTGCAAGTTCAGGGAGAAAAACCTATTTATTTTTGCCATTTTAATATAAAGACTTGGTTTGCTTTTTCTACGCAAATAAGCTGAAATTCTTTCACAATCTTAAATTCTGTTCTGGTTATTTTTAATTCTTTTTCACATACCATTTTCTTAACTTCTTTATAGACTGATAAGTTGGAAAGTAACTGAGATCCTTCTACCATAGTCTTTTGGGGACATCCTTCATTAATTTTTTTTAATACTGCTTTTGCAGGTGAATTGTATTGGTTAAGAGAAAAAATACTGTTATTAATTAATGCATAGACAGGAAAAATGTGAAAGATATATGTTAAAAAAAGGAATGCTTACTGTCAATTGTTTTGATTCTTCCAGTTTGGATGCATGAGGTCAAACAGCATTTAAAGCTGTAGTTTTAAATTTCCCTTAAAAGCTAACATTTTTAATGTACAATACTTAGAAAATTTAAAATCCCCCCTTTCTAGATTGAAACAAAATTCTCTTTATCTTATAAATTATATTTAATATGACCAGAGTGTATATTGTAAAATTACCTCCCCATTACTGTAAATTTTTGAATGCTGGATACTTAAGTTTTGCCCATTTCAGTAATTTTTTTTAGTTCATTTTCTTTTCAAATAAGAGAAGAGAAAAGAAACATTTAAGTCTGTAAGGAAATTATATGGTACATTCAAAGTTCTCAATTTCTGGCCAATTTGAAGTGTCATTCAGCTATGCCATTAAATAAGCACTAAATACGTTTTATGAATTGAAAAAAGAATTCAAAACTTTATATGCTTGGTTGATATCCAGTAGATTTTTTTTTCTAGGTAATAGATTCTTATTGGCTTCTCAAATAGACAAAGAGAGGACCAGAGAGTGTCGACCCTGGAAAGAGGACAGGAGGGGCCTCAGGGATGTTGAAGAGGAGCATCCTCTTTTGCTAGAGCCAGGTCACATGTCCCTGATGAGTGCTGCTTTTTTCCCCTAACAACAATAACAATAATGATGGCAATTAACATTAACAGCTAATGATGTAGCAGTCTGTGCTAACTAATTTAAAAGTGGCCACTTCTTTCAATAGCTATGTGAGTGGATTTGACCTCCATGTTGTAGAGATAAGGAAACTGAGGTTTACAGGGATTCGGCAATTGATCAACAGTTGTAGAGGATACTGTGGATTAAATCCACAGCCCAGTCCTTCCATTGCTGCATGGCAGGTTCGCTCTTGAGCCTACCTGCTCTAGATTAGCTCCCAGATGGAAGCAGGCACAGGCTCTCCATTCCAATTCCTTCCTGCTGCTCCTAGGTACCTAATGTCCTCATGGTTTTTTGTATTTCTTCTTATCATAATCTGTTTTCAGGGGATTATACAATATGGTAATTAATTATCTGAGTGTTAAAGACTGAGACCTGACAGTTCTCTCAGAGGAAATCTGCACCTCAATTCTTGGTACTTTATTATTATTATTATTTTTTGCTTTATTTAGGTATGGTCGACTACCAAAAATTTTATATATTTAGGATACACGATATGATGTTTTGACATACGTATGTATGTATTGTGACATGATTACCACAATCAAGCTAATTAGCATATGCATCACTTCACATAGTTACCGTGTGTGTGTGTGTGTGTGTGTGTGTGTGTGTGTGGTGAGAACACTTGAGAGTAACTCTATTAGCAATACATTATTATGAACTATAATAATGCTGTACATTAGGTCTCCAGAACTTCTTCATCTTATAACTGAAGATTTGTATCCTTTGACCAATATCTCCCCTTTTCCCCTACCCCCCAGACCCTGGTAACCACCATTCTGCTTTCTGCTACAATGAGTTGGATTTTTTTTTTTAAAGATTCCACATGTGAGACCATGCAGTATTTGTCTTTCTGTGTCTGGCTTAATTCACTTCGTATACTGTCCTCCAGGTTCATCCATGTTGCAAATAGCAAGATTTCCTTCTTTAAGGCTGAATAATATTCCAGTGTGTGTATATATCCATGCATCCGTTGATAGATTTAGGTGATTTACAAATATTAGCTACTGTGAATAATGCTGCAATGAATATGGGAGTGCAGATATATCTTCGAGATACTGATTTTATTTCCTTTGGATACATACCCTGAAATGGGATTGCTGGACCATATGGCACATTCTTACCTGAAGTCTCTGGGCTGATTTCATCAGATTATTGATAGAGTGTGGCATTTTACCCCCATTTCATTGATCCTTAAGGTTTTGGGGTGTTTTTTCGAAGCTCTCTCTTCATCTGCTCTCTCCTAAATTTCTGATGCAATTCTCCATGGAAGGGAGAATTCCACTGTGGAGAATCACTATGTGGTCAGCCACTGTTGCTGTATGAATGGACATTCCTCAGGTATGTTAGAGCTGAATAATTTTGAAAGAAACTGTTAAAAACTCTTTTTCCCACTTGGAAATGTTTGAATATTAGACCACAGCCAACATCATACTGAACAGGGAAAAATTGAAAGCATTCCCGCTTAGAACTGGAACGAGACAAGGTTGCCCTCTATCACCACTTCTATTCAGCATAGTGCTGGAAGTCCTAGCCTGAGCAATCAGACAAGAGAAGCAAATCAAGGGCATCCAAATGGGGGCAGAAGAGGTCAAACTATCACTCTTTGCTGACGATATGATCTTATATCTAGAAACCCCCAAAGATTCTGACATGAGACTATTGGAATTGATAAACAAATCCAGCAAAGTCTCAGGTTACAAAATCAATGTACAGAAATCAGTAGCATTCCTATACGCCAACAACAGTCAAACTGAGAACCAAATCAAAGACTCAATACCCTTCACAATAGCAATAAAGAAAATAAAGTACCTAGGAATATATTTAACTAAGGAGGTAAAAGACCTCTACAGGGAGAACTATGAAACACTGAGGAAAGAAATAGTAGAGGACACAAATAGGTGGAAAACTATACCATGCTCGTGGGTCGGCAGAATCAACATTGTTAAAATGTCTATACTACCCAAAGTGATCGACGACTTTTCTTAATTCAGTTGCATTAGGAAGATAAATCAGCAGGTAATGACACACCATACCTTTCTCCAACATCAGGCAGGTGGCTTGCTTACGTGTAATAGAATTCCTGGGCAGCTTCAGCCTTTGAACGATTGACTCTCTTATTCACAACCATTGCTAAATTCCTCCCAGAGGCTGAAAAGTAAAACTTTCCCTGTGTTTACTTCTCTGCTTATGCTTCCCCTGTGGAAGCTGAACACTTTAACTTCCCTCTCTGATGCAGAAAAATATAAACTCGGAAGTATGGTTCTTCCTTTAAAATAGAATCAGCTTTAATTAAAGGGAAGCTAGGCAATTTCCTGGGGGAAAAATACTTGTATATTCAGTTTCTCTCTTATGAATCTTTTCTGTGTACTTATATGAAAGCTGAAATTTTGACCTAGTAAACTAGACAAAAAAAAAAAAAAAAAAAAAAAAACCAACGTGCTTTGGTTGTCTAACTAATCATATTTGGAATAAATTTCCCAAATAAGCTTAAACTTGACTATGCTCTGCCCTTGGGATGGTGATTTTGCTCTGTAATGTTTACCTGCCAGTCAGTGTGAAGAGAAAAGGACACACCTTTTGTCACTTTACGCAGTTGAAATGTAACATCTTCAATGTAAAACTTGATATTTGTGTTATAAGTTTATGGAACTACATTTCAGATAATTGAAAAGGAAAGTCCTGGAATGTGACAAAAAGGGAAGAAGCAGTGATAGTTTATATTTATTTGTACTTACGGTTAGAAAATACGGAAAGAATAAGCTTACTGTCTTTTAATCCTTACTCCAATGCCAAGGCCTTTATTTTAAATACTTATAAAAACATTAGTAAAATTTCCAATATTTGTACACATTCTGATCTCCTGTTTCCCAGCCATAGCCATTTAGAATAAGCTTCAAATGCTTCTGACAGTTTCAAATCTAGATCATAACATAAAATTTTATTCACGTTTTTATGCACACCTCTCAGCTCCAACAGCATTTGACTTTGAAAAAAAAATGTATTAATTTCAGTTTTCTCCAAAATCTGTGCTAAATGCACCTTCTGTTATATACACAGCTCACTTATTCTCCCAGACAAACTGTTGCCCACAACCCACAGGTAGTCTTGGATCTGGGCACTTTGTAAGGTCTAATGTCATCAAGTATAACAGAGAGTATTTTATTTCTATATGGACCTTATTGAAACTTCTGAAGTCATGTTACATAAGAAGCTAACATTTTTTTTATCAATGTGTAGAAAATGATAATAATGACGATGTTTTCACATCAACAGCAAACACAAATAAAACAGTAAAACGGAACATTACAACAGCATGCTGTTTAGCAGTTATTATGTGCCAGGCATTCTGTTAGGAATTTTCTGCCTTTTTTTTGTCATTTGAGAGTTACAAAGAACTCCTGAAGAAATGTAATCTGATGGGTGGAATTGGCTAAATCATAAGATCCTAAGAGGAGGCGTCATACATGTTTTGTGGACTGTTGTATCTCCTGTGTCTGACACGGACCTGCGCTCACTATTTAATTAGTGAACAACTGCCATAGCCCTTGCCTTAAAGATGTGGAGACAGAGCATCTGAGAGGTCGCGTAGTTTGTAAATACTGGAGCCAGGATAACTGACTTGAAAGCCAAGGCTTAGATCATTATGTCTTTCTGCCTTCCTGCACTAACAGGTAAAAATAATTTTGGTTCTATGTTAAAACATATTAAATTAGAGGAGGTTTGCAATATAGAGACACTAAAAGTTGATCTCCTGTATAAAGGTGACACCCAGTTTTCTCTCATACAATAGTCTAAGCTCATTCTCAAAGGACATAAAGCATTGTATCTTGACAGTGTTTAGCTAATAGTAATGGCCTGAATTCAGTGAGAAATGGACTTATTCAGCCCGTGCAAGGGAATCTGTCTATGCTCTTGCTGATAATCTCTAAATCAAAGTGGTGGTTATTTTTTATTAATCATTCAAGATCTCAGCTATGGAAAGCTTAAAGCTTTCTGTAGAAAAAAAAGATCTCTGCTGCAAATTTCAAAATCCTCTCCTGTCCCTCCTCCAAACCTGAAGCCTATCAACTAAGTATAAAATTTTATTCCAGTGATTTAGTTTGTTGGTTTTATGTTCACTTTCCATTTCCCGAGATTACACTCTTCCCTGTGAGAATTCAAACTCCTAATAGCCCCAGAGTTTTCCTCTAACATCCCCTGGCTGCCTATCCATCCCACACTACAGAGAGACAGTAGATTCCTTTCAAGTCTTTTGCCTTCTTCTTGTTTTATAGAAAACAAAAACACTCTGGGAAAAATATCTTTTGATAATTGTGTGCTTTCAGCTGACATTCAGTTTGATTCTGGACTCCCAAAACTTTTAAAATATGTTTCCCCATTGAGAATTCAGAATCAATGTGAAATTCCTAAAAGGCGTACTTTAGGGATCTTGCCATGGTTATATTAAGACTAAAATATGCTTCATACATTTGAGGGAGAATGAAAAAAATGTATATTTGTTTATTTTGTTTTTTCTTTGGAAAAAAAAAAAAAACCTACTTCCCTCACTTGTTCTGCTTCTTGAAGGTTAAAATGTGGAAATCTGCTGCTGTGAATTAACCAGCCCTTCCAAGATATTAAAAAAAAAAAAAACATTCTAAGCCTCTGGGGTACTCTATAAAATAAAATGGACAAACTAGTCATTGAATCTAGGATGTTATTGAACTGAGGGGCTCCTTGGGTGTGGAAAAGATGTATCTGGCAGAGAAAGACAATGTTTTCTGCAATGCTGCAAGGGAGCCCTTTCCAAATTCGTAATGGGAAACCCAAAGCTTCTGTGTGACACAGGCACTGTCCACAGGACTTCCCTTTCCACATACTCACGGAGTATCTTTTAAATTGTTTTCCTGTGTAGACTGACAATCTTACATATGTAAGTCTTCCGAGCTTTTGTAATATTCATGCAATTCATAAAATTGATTGGGAAGTTTTGGGCCCCAAGTCAGTTCTGCATAAGTTTTCCTGTCTGATTCATTTTGTCTAGAACCTTGTGAAACTAGAAGCAACTAACTGTTAGGTTACCAGGCCGGCAGAGTTTATTATAGAAAGCGATTCATGTATAGTAGTATTTACAAAGATAACAGATGCTTGTGAATTCCTAAACATTATCTTTTTAAAAATTCACAACAGATTGAGAGATACAAAATTCATTCTGAGGCATTTGCTTTCTATGTCAAAATGAGTATTTACAAAATTTTAGGTGAATCACAAAGCAGTTTACTGTTAGACTGAAGTGAGGAATATGCATAGATTAGTGGAAAATCTTTAAGGAGGATAATTATTTATCATAATCTTGAGGGATTTTTTATTGCTCCTCTCCCCTAGCTCTAAAACCATTTCAGCTATTTTATTTTGTTTGGAAAAGATAAATTATGTAGTGAATATAAGAGATTTTAATTAATTTGCTTCGTGTTTGAGGCCCAAATTCTTTCTTGTCTCCAGTATCAAATTTTCCCATGTTTATTTCAATAATAGAAACCCTAACATTTTACCTGGAAACATGGCTGACTACCTAAAGACAACGACTAAGTAGATGGCAGCCACGACAGACTTCTACTTTCAGCCAAGATTGAGTAACAGGGACTAGACTACCCTCCCTCATAAAAACACCAAGAAAATAAGACATAATACATAAAACAATGGTTTTTGAGACAAAGGACATCAGGCAATGAAGAAAAGTGGTCCCTGAGAGACAGAAAACAAATGAGATGAGTCCTCTGATTAACCTAGCTTACTGTTTGAGGGAATTTCAGGTCTGGATGCTAGAAAGGAAATGCAGGCAGAGCCCGGTGGTGAGCCCATAAGTCGAGGAGATAGACTTGAGACAGAGATACAGATAGACATGGAGAGAGAGATAGAGAGAACCCGAGATTTACAGAGGGTCTTACTTGCATATTCTAGCTGAGTGCTGATCAATGCATACATATGGGGACACTACCCAAGGCCAGGGAAAGAACCTCCTAGAAGGATTAGAGGCAGCGCCATGCACTCAGCAAGAGCTGAGAATTTAGTGCCTGTTCCATCTAGTCAAAATAGAAAATGTTACAATATACAAAGAGCTGAGTAGAGTACTCAAAGTGTCTTGCCTCAGTAGTTGACTAAACACTGTTCTTTTTTGTTTGTTTTGTGTTTTTTTTTTGAGGTAATGGATATGTTTATTTATTTATTTATTTATTATTTCAGCATATTATGGGGGTACAAATGTTTAGGTTCTTATCCTACTTAACAAATCTTAAAGACTTGAAAGGATCAAACTGTTTCTAATAATGTGATTATGTCCCAGGCAAAGCTCAATAATACTTAGGGAAATACAAAAATACCCAGCACTCGACAAGAAAAAATTCACAATGTCTGGCACGCAATCAAAGATTACCAGCCATGTAAATTGGCAAAGGAACATGATCTGCAATAAGGAGAAGAATCAATTGACACTGACCTAAATGTTAGACTTAGCAGAGAAGGACATTAAAATCATTGCTATAAATGTATTTCATATGTTCAAAAAGTTACATAAAGACATAGAGAATATAAAAAGTTTCACTATTTTGTTAGTTAATTGCTGAATTACTTAATTCCTGGACTGACTATAAGGCAGGACATTTATCCAGGGCAACCAGAAGCAGTTTGTACGAGGTAGCAGCTAACATTTCAGTGGAGAGGAAATAAAGATCTTAATCTGAAACAGAGATTCTCAATTTGAGGTCCTAGGACCCCGATAGGCTGTTCTCATACACTCAGACTCTCAAGTACACTACTTTATTTCTTTGTATGTACAGCCCTCTATATAGTTAATTATGTGATTGGACTTAGATTATAATTTAAAAAGTTCAAAGTATGTTCTTGATATTCCTCGTGATCAAGGTATAGTCAGATAGTGTCATAACTCTTTGGTGTCATTGGTGCCTATATGTCTGTGACTACTTTGTCCTCAAGCAATGATCTAAAATAGGAGTTTAAACTTCAATGTAGCATTTCTTGACGGGGATTTGCATATTCCTGTGTGCGTTCAGATGCATTTTGGGTGTCTTCAAATTCTCTGGTACTAAGTTAGTGGCACAGAATGTTATTGTTTAGCCTTATTATTTGTTGAATGAATAAATTATATGATTTATGGGGAAAACACCATTTATATGCTTGGAATTTAAAATTAAAAAAATAATATATATTGTTTGTGATATAAAGAGAATTTTGACAATTTTGTATAGCTTCTTGAAAATGTGCTTAGAAGCAATAATTTTCTGTCACACAACTGGAATGGAAAAGTTCACAAAGAAACCACAAGAACAAACTTAGAATTTTGGTTTTGCAGAATAGCAGAGAAATGTTATCATTATATTATTAGAGCTACAAAATGGCACTTATTTCAGCTACAGAATAAAAGCAGTATTTTATTCTCAGAGCACAAATGAGACAAAGCAAAATATTCATCCTTAAGACAAAAAGAAAAGAAACCAAATTTAACTTAGTTCAAAGACAACAACTGAGTTTAAAGGAAAAAGATAAATAACGCATATCTTCTATTTTATTTTATATAATTTCTATTTATACTTAGCAAGTATAGCAAATAGAAAAATTTGCTGCCATTAGTGTCCTTTCTTTTTTAATAGCAGTTACTGTGTTGTTAGATCATATGTTATAATTGGGATCTTGATTCTCTGTGTGAGGAAGTACTTTTTCTTGATCCAATTTTCCTGAGCTATTAGCAATCACCTGCTACTTCTTGATACTTTCTGAAATTGCTGTCACAGAACTGGCAGGAAATAATCAGCACTTCTAGGCCTTATCTATTATAGCAAAACAAATTCATGAAGTCACAGCGAATGACACAGAGTTCCAAATTGAGATACCTATGAATATAGCAATTCTATGTTCAGTACAAAGGAAATATTGGGTTTCAGTGGCTTATTTTTCTTTTACAAAATAACCCTCTGGATTTAAAATCCGATGGGGAAAGCAGGAAGTCTAGAAGCAGCCTGCATACACCGCTCTCACAGAGAGCACTGAAGGTGGTGAGTAGATATCCACCTACAGACCGATCGTCTAAGAGAGAGCACTGTGAATCAGAAGAGAAGTGATAGGAGGCACCCAAAGTGAGGGAGAATGAAGAGAGACACCCTGTTCTGGGGTTCAGAGGTGCACAGGGAGAGGAGCACTCTTGGGGAAGGCACAGAGGGGAGAGCCCTGCGGCTCCACCTTCCCCCACGGGCATGGCTATCTGACCTGCAGGAGGGACCCTATGCTGCAGAACATTATAGCACTGACACAGGGGCTATCTGGAGATTGTGCAGAAACATTGCTCTGGAAAGAGGTCACAGTGGTGACCCACTGGCTCACAAACTCAGGGCACTGTGGCTGATGCCATTTTAAAACCGTAGACCCGGAGCGCTGCCTCTACCCAGGGTCAGATCCATTGCTGCTGCCTCCCCATTGCCCCTGCCAGTACACGGTAGGGCGTGGGAGTGGAGAGGCCGGGCACTCTCATGAATCACATGGGCAGGTGCCATGCACCCCTACTGCAGCAGGGGCACCTGGGCAGTCCAACAATGGCCTCGCCTGTCTATGTGGGTGAGGCTGGGCTCAAGCTGGCACCAGGCCAACTAATGCTACAGTCAGGGGATCTGAAAGGGGCAGCTCCTAAACCAGAGAGGGATGACAATTGCCCCTGCCCATATGGATGGGCAGGGCTATGCTCAAGACACAAGGGCTGACAAATGCCACTGCCCACAGGTCTAACCTGGACCAAAGTCTTATTTCACAGACCTAGAAAAAATAATCCTAAGCTTCATTTGGAACCAGAGAAGACCCCAAATAACCAAAACAAGCCTAAGCAAAAAGAACAAATCTGGAGGTACCACATTACCTGACTTCAAACTATACTACAAGGCTATAGTAAGCAAAA
>JAQIFY010004841.1:0-11472 GCA_028533085.1 Varecia variegata | reverse complement strand
TTTTATGTCAGTTGTCTCCATGTTTATTCTTTTGTTTTTCTCACATACACCTAACAGTTAAAATGATTGGGCATACACTCGCCATACCAATATATGTATACTTATGGATAAAAACATACATGAACTACAAATACATTTTGTGTCTTATTAAACATATACTGGAATAGACTTTGTGAGCTAATAAGGAAATAAACCATTTTAAAAATCAATAGATCAAAATTATATTCTCTCAATGAGAAAAATTATTGAGAAAATGAAATTAGACTTTATTACTATTACTTTTTGAAATATTATTTGTCTGTAATACAGCAATTCAAAAACCTAGCACAAAGCTCAGTTCTAAAGGTTTTAAATGCTGACATATCTGTAAAAACTAACTCGTAGACATACATGAATCTCCATAAGGAAGAAGCAAACCATGGTATACATTTTTCAATTACAAATACCAATTATGCAAATGTGTTATTATTATTGACAATTAGCAAATAGCTGCCTATTTTCTCAGATGGAAATAATACCAATTGGAAATTGTGACAATTTTATATTTGTCAAATATATTCCAAAACCATTGAAACTCTTTGCTTGTAATATAAAACAATCTAGGAAATTCCATTTTTAATGTGTACAGATAACAGCATTTTTACAAGCAACACATTTACATTGCTTTGGGAAAAAGATAAATAAATCTCTAATCATTAGAGAAATGCAAATCAAAACCACAATGAGATATCACTTAACCCCAGTGAGATTGGCCTCTATCAAAAAAATCCCAAAACAACAAATGCTGGTGAGGATGTGGAGAGAGGAACACTCTTACACTGCTGGTGGGACTGCAGATTGGTGCAACCTCTGTGGAAAAGAATTTGGAGATACCTCAAAGAGCTGGGAGTGGAAATACCGTTTGATCCAGCAATAGCACTGTTGGGCATCTACCCAAAAAAGCAAAAGACAGTCTATAATAACGACATCTGCACCCGAATGTTTATGGCAGCACAATTCACTATTGCAAGGATCTGGAAACAACCCAAGTGCCCGTCAATTCATGAGTGGATTACTAAAATTTGGTATATGTTTACAATGGAATATTACTCAATTATAAGAAATGACTGTGATCTAGCACCGCTTATATTTTCATGGATTGAGCTTGAGCCCATTATCCACAGTGAGGTATCACAAGATTGGGGGAATAGTCTACACATATACTCGCTGTCAAATTGGTACTGACTGATCGGCACTATGGCGCTCACATGGTAGTAGTGATATTCTCCAGGGATTGGGGGGTTGGGGGGTACGGACTCACAGCTAAGGGTCACAGACTCGGTGGGCATTGTAGAGGGGAATGGCATGCTTCTAAACCTCGCTGGGGTGAGGCAAAGTCATAAAATGTAACCAGAAGATATTTGCACTTCAGTGTTTATTACAGCATTATTCACAATGGCTACATTATGGAATCAGCTTAAGGGTTTATCGAGGGATGAATGGATAAAAATAATGTGGTGTATGTACACAAAGGAATATTATTTAGCCATGAAAAAGAAGGAAATTTTGTCATTTGCAGAAAGATGGATAGATCTGGAGGACATTATTTTAAGTGAAATAAACCAGGCACAGAAAGACAAATATTGCACTTTCACACTCATATATGGGACCTAAAAACAAAAAAAAATTGATCTCAAGGAGGTAGTGAATAGAATGGTGGCTACTAGAGATTGATAAGGGTGGTGGGAAGGGGTAATGAAGAGATGTTGGTGAAGGAGTAATTCTGTTTAATGGAAGAAGTTCTGATGTTCAGTGGTACAATGGGGCAACTATAGTTGATGATAGTTTCCTGTATTTCAGAATAGCTAGTTTTCAAATGCTCCCAACATAAAGCAATGATGAATGTTTCAGGTGAATCTTGTCCCAGTTACCCTTATTTGATCATTGTATGTTGTGTGCTTGTTTCAAGATGTAACATGTAATCCATGAATACGTACAATTATTATGTATCAATAAAAAATTTTAAAAAGATAAATAAATCAAATGGTGATGAAAACATTCCAAATATACATCTTTGAAATGTTCTCTCAATAGCATATGTCTGTCAAAGGGCCTTCACTTTTTACTCATTATTAGAATGTTAACATGCCATCTTTCCTTTGGAGATTCAGATAAGTCTAAGGTTCTGATAGGGAGGAAATATGTCAGTTTTGACAGTTTGCTGTGGTTTTTGTTTGTCCTTCAATATTACTATTATCTACCATCTGTGACCTATTTCCATTAATATCTTTATGCTACTTGTCTACTTTGTGACAAGTTAATTGTTATGTGATAAAATAATCTGAAAATATAATCAATTGAACATGAGTAAAAAGAAATGTACAACATTGTGCTGAATGAAAACCAAAGAGTGAAGTTTGTGAAACTCCCAGTTTTCCCTTAGGATACCTTGACTTCCATAAACAGATGAAATGAGGGCTTTTGCATGTTTGCATGTCGATATATAGGCCAATGTCAATGAATATGTTAAATATAAAAGAGGTTTATTTTTTCTTCCTTTAAATAAAATTAATATGTGTTTATGTGCATATATTTTCTAATATTTTCTTGCATATACCCCTTGTGCTATTAGAGCAAGTGCCATTTAATCTAACAAAGCCCAAAGTCTCAAAATTGAACGTGTTTGGTAAAGATTGGCAATATGTACACTGCATGATTTACCAAGGCAGTGGTATTGTCACCTTCTGTAGAAGCTGCTGTAGTGTTTTGGAGATGTCAGGAAAAAAAGAAAAAAAATATTAATACTCATCTAAATCATTAGTCCAGGATTTCTTGCATCTATTATCAAGTGGACTGAAGTTCCCTTGAATATATTGAAAAATAATGTTATAGGAAAAAGTACCTTAAACTAGGAATCATTGGTTGATCTAGCTGTAAGCAAAAGAGCTAATGCAACAAAAGCAGGAGTAAACACACCATGTTAAGTCAGTAACTATTCAGTAATATTAAGAAAAATGCTTTCAGTGCCATGAATATCATGACTCAAATTGACCATATCTTTTAGATATATGTTGTCAGAGAAAGGGAAAGTGGTTGTATGTGAATTAGAATGCTAAAATTCTGAGGAACTGTTGCAGACCATACAGGTTTCCAAAATAATCTGAGTTGAAATAGCATAATTCAAAAACGAGGCTTTTGGGAATGAGGAATAGGTTTTTGATGGTGTTTGGAGAGGTAATCCAGAAATATCTGGATTCCACTAGTGGATAGAGAAAAAAATGAATGTTCTCTTCCTGCCCTCAAAGAGCTTACAGTTTAGTGGGGCTAATAGATGTGTATAGATTATTACAAATACTGTATTGTGAGTGGCACTCACCTCTAACTGGTGGGAAAGTGATTTCAGATAACTTAATAGAGGAAGTGGTGTGGCTCTTAAAAGATAATAGCAACTTACACAGTAAAAATGGAAGTGGCAGTGTCCTGGGTGTGAGTGGGAGGAGGGACAATTAAAGACCTGGTTGTATTTATTTATTTATTTATTTATTGTCTATTAATAGATAATTATAACTATTTTATTTTTTAGTTATCTGATTTTATTTTTATTTCAGCATATTATGGGGGTACAAAAATTTAGGTTATGTATATTGCCCTTGTCCGCCCCGCCTTGCCCCAAATCACAGCTTCAAGCATGTCCATCACCAGACAGTGCACATCACGCTCATTATGTATGTATATACCCATCCTCTTCCCCCCCCTCATCTGTCCAACACCTGATTAATGCTATTCCTAAATTTGCTCTTAGGTGATGATCAGTGAAACCAATTTGATGGCGAGTACATGTAGTGCTTATTTTTCCATTCTTAGGATACCTCACTTAGTAGAATGGGTTCCAGTTCTATCCAGGAAAATACAAGAGGTGCTATATCACCATTGTTTTTTATAGCTGAGTAGTACTCCATGGTATACATATACCATATTTTATTAATCCACTCATGTATTGATGGGCACTTGGGTTGTTTGCACATCTTTGCAATTGTGAATTGTGCTGCTATAAACATTCGAGTGCAGATGTCTTTTTTATAGAATGTCTTTTGTTCTTTTGGGCAGTTGCCCAATAATAGGATTGCTGGATCAAATGGTAGGTCTACTTGTATCTGCTTAAGGTATCTCCATATTGCTTTCCACAGAGGTTGCACTAATTTGCAGTCCCACCAGCAGTGTATGAGTGTTCCTATCTCTCCACATCCACAGCAACATTTATTGTTTTGGGACTTATTGATAAACATGAATAGAAACTTTTCAAAAGAAGACAGAAGAATGGACAACAAACATATGAAAAAATGCTCAACATCTCTAACCATCAGGGAAATGCAAATCAAGACCACAATGAGATATCACTTATCTCCAGTGAGATTGGCCTTTATCAATAAGTACCTGGTTGTATTTAAAGCATTAAAAGAACATGTTATATTAAGAAAATGGTGACATATCTGATGTGGTTGCAATATTAATATGTTTGTCTAAAAAAGCATGAGTAGATGATTGTTTAGGAATAGACTGTGGAGAGACTTGTATATCAAATTGAGGAATCAAGACTCTATAGTTATCCTACATTATTCTACCATCTCCCTTTGGGAAAAGGCCCTGGCTTAACTTATAACAGGTACCTAGTATATATGCAATAGCCAGTAATGGTGCTTATCAAATGGCAGATACTGCTTTTAATTAGAATTATGGTTATGATTGACATTCTGCCTAGTCCTTCAGTCTGGATTCTGCTTTCTCTATTCAAAAGTATTAGCTAAATGGTCTATGAGACTATATAGATCTGGAAATACAGAACTAAAATTCAGTTAACCATCCTTATCCATCACTGCTAGAGTCTGCATCACTAGGATTTTCTGGATAGACATTCTGTACCAATACTTCACTGAATTTTATCTGGCCTTGAAGCCTGCTAAGCAGCAGAGTATAAAGAACAGACATTGGCATTAGACAGACATGTTGAAATTCTTTTACTTATTAGCAGTGGTAAAGAACTAAAATTTTTGTGCTTTATTTTCTTTACTTATAAAATTAATGTAATAAAACTGACTTCATTGCACTGTTAGGGTAAAATGTAGCTATTAGGAGCTCAATTAATGGTACTTTCCAACACTACTACCAGTTTTATGGACGCTGTATTATGGCCTGCTTGGTTACTTCCTCTGGGCTGGTGCAGTCATCATATGTCCTAGCACAGAACTAATTCCCCGTCTCTCAGCAAGCAGACTTTGCACCAAAGTTACATGTAGTATTCTGCACCTATTAATTTTCAATTCTCAACATTTTATCTTTGTTTGAATCCTCTCTTCATCATCTTTCCAAGGGGTGAGCTGTAGGTATATCTACACAATATGAGCTGTGTCCTTGGACACAACTGATTGGACCAAGTATAAGTAGCTAGCTAAATAGAATCTTGTGAAATTGAAATTCAGTCTAAAATATCATCTCTCTTTAGGCAAATGGACCTGTCACCAGAATATTTGGGAGTAGCTTGTGACCATATTTTATGTACAGTATCTTAGAAAGCAGTAATTACCTGTCTACAGCTAGAATTAAAATTATGTACGAACCAGAAATAGAAATAAGAGTAGAAGGCCAAATTGGGAAATCGAGTGGGCACTTCAATTTCTGTTTCTAGTCTTTGAAGCTTAGCTATATTCCTGCAGTTTGAGAGTCATGATTCATCTAATATCTTCAAATTTAGTCTCCTTCCTTAGCTCAAGTCAATGCCAACAAGCTTTTGTTATTTACAACGTAAAAAGAACTTGATGGTACAGGAATGTTTATATTTCTCATCATAGACTCAAACTAAGTCTCTACTTTTTTTTTCACAGAGCCCTGTACCCCAGAGGGTTTCATTTAAGCTAATACTAACAACCATTTACAGTAGCAGTACTTTGTGTAAAAGTGCTCATTTTTCCCCTAAATTCCAAACATTGATTTCTTAGTGTATATCACTAAGTCAAATATTGTGATTGAATAGTCACAGTTTTTTTAAAAACCTTAAAACCTATTTTATTCATGTTTCAATTGGTCAAATCATTTTCCTTGACTAGTATGAATAGCATTGACTCTTTTAGGAGGAAATTCTAATATATTCACATTTCTGAGACTCTGTGTTCTCAAAAGAAATTCTGAATGCAATTCCATTGCTTTGAATTCTGGCTTTAATAGCATTATAGCAAGGCTAAAAAATAGTGCCTTCCATAACTCTATGGTTGGATTACCCTTTAAGAAAGATACTGGCAATATTTTATCTTAAATACCTGGCTTCAGTACAGAAACACTTGGACTAAAATGTGGCGCTGAGCAAAGGCTACTTTCTCAACACCATATCTCTCCCTCATTCCAACCCACAAATAGAGTTAAAATAACAGAAAAGAAAAACAAAGAACAATAATATTTTAAAGTATAGAATAAATGTCAAACTGTGTACTCATTGTTTGTTTTTGAAAAGAAACAGATAATATATAATACTTCATAACTATATCATCTGAGACCTATCAGATCACTCTTGTAGATCTCACTTGATTTTTCTGTCTTTTGATCTTTACCATCTATCAGCTTGATTCTGACAATTTTGTATCCTACTGTGTAGACTTCGATTGCCCATGGTTCTGTAAAATTGCAGTGTCATTAGGCAGCAAGCAAAACTATTTCCATGTGATGGCCAACAGAAAGGAGAAAAAAATAACCCTGAGCTATGGCCTCTGCTGGAAGGAATAGATTGTATATTGTATAGGGAGACTCTTTCTCAACCTTGAAAAATTTGGTTTGAGGATCACAACTCTTTTTCTAATGTGGAATACCACAACACATTTCCAAGTCTCTTACTGAAAAACTCTGCCCATTTATATTTATCTCAGTTTAAGTTCTCAAAGAAAAGTTCATTTTATTTTAAAGAAGTGTTAAAGTTTTCGAAAATAAAGATTTTTTCAGGACAATCGTACAAAGTCATTGCTTAATTTGAGTAACTCTTCTATTAATTGGACAAATATGAGATTGATAGGTGAGTATTTGTATTTTTTTCCTCAAGTGATTGATAGTTAAATAGAGATTAAGGAAAGAAGTAGAGAAAAGGGAATAAAAAGAGAGTGACAAATTCATTATTATATAATCAGCATATTAGGAAATATTTATGGTGTGGAAAATGACAATTAGGGATGTCATAAGACTTAAATGAAGACTTCAGGAAAGAAGGTGTGATATGAAGGGTGTTTCAGATAGAGATGAGTGAGCAAACCTGAGGAATCAGAATGTCATGGGGTATATTGTAGAATAGCAAGTAAATTTATCTAGTTTGTGTCTAAGGCATAAAAATAGTCAGAGCTCATTTAAAGGAGGAGTTACCCAGCAACAAATGAGGACAGATTAGAGGGAACACTGATTACATATGATGTGTCTAACATGATGCATGCTAGGCCTACAGAATTTTGTGCACAGGAAACTGTAGCTTATGTATGCTCTTGGAACATCAGTTTAGTCAAGAATTTTTAGAGGCATCCCCATGCCATTTTTCCACTTACATAAGCTCCTAGGAGAGACCATAAATCATCTCCAAGAGTGCCTCACCTGTGTTAGTAACACAAGATCTGGGTTCCCCAAACACAGCAACATTTGAAACAGTGTCTCTTAATTATGTGTAAGATGAGGCCCCAGCTTTATCAACAGTGTGTTCTCCCTGGGATTCAAATATGCCTGAACATGTCTAGAGGACTGAGGAGGTAAGCCTTTAGTGTCTATTTGCAGAATAGACTGTGTCACTTGTTGGGGGAAAAAAACTCATTTTGAGCAAAGAGGATGTCAAGTCCACAAGGTTCTAATCCCTTATTCCTCAGTGAACAAAGATTGGGATGCTCCTGAGCACAGTTTAGTCTCTGTCTCATTCTCATGACCCAGCTTTACATATTTTATATCACCAGCTTCCTAGTGCTGAGGGAGGGCCTGCAGTTAAAAGCAGAAAATCTGTCTAACTTAAACCTCTGTAATGTGTTACAGTGCAAGGTTGAACTGCTGTGGGATATTGTGACTCAAGATGGGGAGAAGAGAATCTATCTATAGGGTAGCTATCGACCATGAGACAGAGGGAAGACCATGATTCAAATGTTACCTGTGATATTGTGATAGAAAAAAATTATGAAGTTATGAAAAGCTAAATAATGCCCTAATATTTTGAAGTAGTTTCAGAAACACGTAACCTGTGTTTCTCAAGTTTACACAATTAAGCCATTACCATATGTAAAGGTTTTTCAAACAGGGGTCTATAGACTCCTGGCGCTCAAGAGGCATATTTTTGCAGGCCTGTAATTCATCTATAAAAATTTTTATTTTGTGTTTTTTAATTTAACTGATTATCTATAAAAAGAATACAATCACATTTTGGATCATCTGGATGAAATACTCTGGAGCTAAGCTCTGTCATTGCAATTTTATTAACTGTAAGATATTTTAATTGTGGACTAATGAAAAAATGGAAATAGATTAAGCATGCAAATCATGTATTTGAACTAGGTGAAAGCCAAGTGATGATGTTGCACAGTCCAAATGAAAATTTCACAATAGTTTAAATGGAGAAAAATAGTAAAAGATTAAGCCACCCCAGGACACAAGGTGGTATAGGCATATTGAATACTTAAAAGCCTCTGCACATTAGTAGTAGTCATTAACATGCTCATATTGTGAGGAGAGATTTATTTCTTGGAAAACATCATCCTTCATATGAAATTAATATTGTAAATTTTAATTTTATTGGCTACATGAATATGTTTTTATTTTATTTGTAAATATGTATCAGTTTTATAGGTGTATAAGAGCAATGAGTTTATTCTCAGCTTTATGATTGTGCATATTTAACTAGCCATTAAAATAAAAATGAGTAAACACCTGGAAATGTTTTTTCTTTCAGTGAGATCCATATATTCACGTTTGGGGAAAAAACTCACAAACTGTTGTATGCTGTTCTGAGAAATAAATTTAAGTATTTCAGAACAACCTAAGGCAGGGCCAATATCTTGGTACCACTAAATCCAGAGTAACACTAGCCAAACTTTATGCCACCTAATTCTACTGTTATAATGAAGAAAAATATTTAAGAGAAATAAATTAATAATACCAACTATTTTTATTAAAGTTGAACTGAGGAATTCCCATTAGATTAATGTTTAATGTAGTTTTTAATTTTGCTTGGATAATATTCAAATATAACAATATAGCATATATATGTGTGTATGTGTATATACATATATATATATATAGGTATATCTATATACTATATGCTGTCAAACGTAGTCAGTAGAGATATTATTTCTTTACATATGATAAAAATGAGGTTCAGAGCATTTCAGTTGTCTAAGGTCAAATAGTAAGAGGTGTTGTTGACACTTACCTATAAGTCTTCTGATTTCAAGTTTACTGATCTTTATGAAAAGATCTTTATGGAAGATCTTTATGGAAGGGTCTTTATGGAAAGATAAGTAAACTTGGTAAAAATTTATATAGCATAACGGAAGCAGAGATGGGTATCTGGGTTAAGAGTTATCTTGCTCTGTGAGTAGTTACTGGCCCCTGGTCATCATACCAGCTCTGTCTGGTATATACTTCTTTCTTCTATCCAAAAATTCACTTGGTATAAACAAAGTATTTTATGTGCAGCAAAAAATAATGATCTCTGCTTTAAACAGACACCACTGACCAATCACAGGACTTGAGCTTTGATTCTTTCTAGTTTGTCAAATAGGTTCACATTTATCTGGCCATTTTTCTTGATTTTCATGATTAATAGCATATATTTCTATTTCTACAAGGATATTTAAAATATGCCCCTTCTGACTTTAAGCAGGCAGAATTATATGAGAGAATTTCAGTTGTCACAAAGAAAATTGCAACAATAAAACCTGGGGATATTGAGAATTCAAGTTAAAATTATTTATTCAAATAAACCATACTTCTTAAAGCTGTAATGCCTCTGCCTTTTTTTTCTTGTATCTAGGGGCCTTTGAAAAGGAGGGGTTACAAGAATGGAAAAATAAGCGCCACATGTACTCACCATCAAATTGGTTTCCCTGATCATCACCTAAGAGCACATTTGGGAATAACACCAATTGGGTGTCAGGCAGATGTGGTGGGGGGAGGGGATGGGTGTATACCTACATAATGAGTGTGATACGCACTGTCTGGGGAATGGACACGCTTGAAGCTTTGACTCGGGGTGGGGGCAAAGGCAATATACATTTTGTACCCTCATAATATGCTGAAATAAAAAAATAAATAAAACATAAAAAAAAAAGAAAAAAAGAAAAGGAGGGGTTACTTGAGTTGAAAAAACTGGACTTTTCCAAAACAGTAACAAGTTTATAAAGTTGGCCAAGCAAGTTTTAAACATACTTGCCTTTTTTCCTTACTCTCATTAATTGAAATAATTCATGTAGCAATGTCAACAGATCTGACAAATTTAACTAGAAATTTCAGTTAAATTTTTGACTAAAATAGTAAAATTATCAACTTTATTATAAAATATAATAGATTAAGCTGTCACAATTGAATAAACTGGAAGGAAAGACAAATATTTTCTTGAGAAAAGCAAGGCTAAAGATTATAAAGAACAAAAAATTACTTTGGGTTTTCAAACACTTACAGAACTAACATATTAATACTAACATCTTATGAAAACCACCTCTCCTCCTATTAAATTTTAATTGACACCCCTGATCTTAGGCCTATTTTAGTCCAGTGTATAATAGCCTAATGCAAAAGATTCTAAATTTGGGATTTTCAGCAATTAAAGATTTTTTATACCATTTACTGCTATTACTTGAATTTTAATGATGTGTGTCTAATACTGTGAAAATTGTATTATCACCCTTCCTAATATAAAATATATGCAGCATGTTATATATAAAGATTTTCTGAGGCAAATAAAATTGAGATGAATACAAGCTTGCAATACATATTTCCCTACATTTAAAAAGAAAATACTTTGAATACATTGAATGCATTTTTAATATTCACATTTTCATTTAGGTGGAGTCAATGTAAAGAGAGATATATTTTTTTTTACTTCATTACTTTTTTTTTATTTCTGCTTATTATGGGGGTACAAAAGTTCAGGTTATATATATTGCCCATGTCCCCCCCATCCCCCCGAGTCAGAGTTTCAAGTGTGACCATTCCTCAGACAGTGCACATCACACTCATCATGTAGATATACACCCATCCCCTCCCCCCCCACCTCTGTCCGATAACCAATTGGTGTTATTCCCAAATGTGCACTTAGGTGATGATCAGGGGAACCAATTTGCTGGTGAGTACATGTGGTGCTTGTTTTTCCATTCTTGGGATACTTCACTTAATAGAATGGGTTCCAACTCTCTCCAGGAGAACAAAAGTGATTCTATATCTCTGTTATTTCTTATGGCTGAGTAATACTCCATGGTATACATATACCACATT
>JAQIFY010004840.1:0-11473 GCA_028533085.1 Varecia variegata | reverse complement strand
TTATGAAATGTGTCAACATTTGGAAAACCTGGATAACTCAGGTACCTGGATAACAGGTACTTTCTAAATGACCAATGCATGATGTTACAAAACCATGCATGGGTAAAAAATCCATTCAATATGCAATATAAACCAATGAATTTTAATACAACACCCCCAAAAAGTAGAAAAAGTTTGTTTATATGGCTCTGAATTCTGCATTGCTCTGCCTTTTAAGGAACTACCACTTGTCAAGGTGTGGTGTAGTATAAAAGAAGAATATTCATAATTATCTGAGATGGCTATTAAAATACTTCCCCATTTTCTAATTACATGTCTGTGTGAGGAAGAAGTTTCTTCATATGTATCAACAAAAATAACACATTACAATTGATTGAATAAAGAAGCAGGTATGGGAATCTTGCTGTCCTCTATTAAGCCAGATATCAATCAGATTTTTTCAAATAAAAAATGATAGTCTTTTCACAATTTTTTTGATTTTGGAAAATGTAGTTACTGTTATAAAAATACATTTTATGTTAACATGTAAATGGCTTTATTTTATTGTTAAATGAATTAATAAATTATTGCTTTCTTTTTAGTCTTAATTTCTAAATTGGCAAATACTGTTACCTAAAACTTATGCAAACACAAGATCTTTAGAGTCCTTAATATTTTTTAAGAGTTTAAATATTCTGAGATGAAAAGGTTTGGGAACAGTCTGAAGTGTCTTCTGTGTACCTAGTTATTCTCACTTTAGCATCAACATCTTGAATCAAAAAGGCAGATAGATACTTAAGAAGGCAATAAACAAACTTGTGAGAAACTGATTCTTTTTATATCTATGTTTTATTCTATGCAAATGTATGTGTAATTCATTTCAAAGGGAATGCAATGTTTTCTCAAACTGGACTTTGGTTTCATTTTTTGAAGGAATTGATAAACCCTTAACCAATGTAGATATGGAAATGGTCCAGGCTCCACTCTGATCCTCCTTTAGAAGTGGCATATTGTCCTGAACCATAATATCTTTATCTCACAGTGTAATTATTGCTCGTTCTTTGCATTTTAGTTAGTGTTTGTTCAACGTATCATCTTCAGGTGTCACATTTATTAAATGATGTGGAGGTCCACAAGCCTGGCTCACAGGCTGTCAGTGGCTGGCTGGGATGTGCCCTGCTGCTGCTGCACCTCTCTCCAGCTTCAGGTAAGCGCTCTGCTTTGAACATGTTCTAAGTGTTCACAGGCATAGTTTTCTCTCACCATTCTTCTGCCAACTGCAGCAAATAAAGGGGATTATGTATGGGAGATCATGTGGTGCCTCAGAGTGTTTATTTCCTTTTGTTGGGGAGATTTCTGCACCTATTACAGCGAGATGAAGACAAATTCCTCACTGCCTGAATGAGTGCATGGATGAGACCTGGATGCCATAATGCTTCCTGTGCACTCATTAATCAAATCTAATCCAAAAGAACTGCCAGTGTCCCTGTTGAATTACTTCATGCTGGTTACCAGGTAGTTTCTATGTGTAAAGCAACTAACTCAATGCCACGGTTTTAAAAGTATTTTTACATTTAAAAGTAAAAACTATGGTAAACTGCAATTAAAATTTTATGTAAATACTATTGCATATGCTACAAATAAAGCTATCTTCCTATCCCTTTAAGAAAAGAAAGAAAGAGAGAGAGAGAAGAGAGACTTTTGCCCTCACCTTTCCTATGAGGAGGGCTGTCTTGGTCAAGCTGCAGGCATATTGGTGCCAAAAGGATTAGTCTTTTTATTGCTAGGTCTTTTTTTTGCCTCAAATGGCAAGAAAAAACCTAATAGACATTTGGCTGTATTTAAAGATAAATTATCATCCATCCTCTAAAAGGCTTTTATGTTTTGTCATACACATTTTTCCCCTTGGTTTCTCAGCTCAAAACAACACAGGAAATTAATTTTGGTAATTTTTAAGAATTATGAACTTGCTAGTCAAAAATAAAACTGGCAAGCAGATTTTAGTAAAACAATGCTGACATCCAGTGACTACTTAAGCTAATGCACAATTTGTAAATAGCGTAGCACGTGAGAGTGAGAGCTCATTTAAAGGTCTAGTCAAAGTGAAATACTACTGTTATCTTCCGGGCTGATCAATGAATCTAGGTCAGAATCTAAGAAACATCTTGCATAGTCATTATTTGTGAAGTCTCTGGATTTTCAATGACTGTTATTCAATACATACTTGTAAAAGAATTAATGTTCAATTTAATGTGCCAATCAACTATGATGTATTTAAACTTCTTCTAATGTAGAAGTAGAGTTAAAAAATATATATAAATAGTAATTCATCTTGTCAAAATGGACAAGAGAGAGAGAAAAAAATCAACATTTTAAATCAATACTATTATATATATATATGTATTAACATCTTTTATCAGTAAAATCACATTTCACTTATTAACATAGCCACTTTATGTATTGAATACAGATTTACTCCTGTTAAATGTAAAAGCTATATTAGCTAATAACAAATTCATTAAATAAGTAATGAATTTTAAAAACATTCAATTCTGGTATGTCTACTTCTCATAACTTATCCAGGTCTAACACAATTCTTTTAAATACTTCTACATGTGGCTTTTCAACTTTCCTAGCATCGTTTATTGAATAGGGTGTCCTTTCCCCAGTGTTTGTTTTTGTCTGCTTTCTTTTAAATATTTTTAAAATAGCAAATCAATGATACTTAGTTTTAAATTCAAATTTTAGCTGATTTTTATCATTCAGTTCTTGGTGTGGGCTCCAAAACACAATTTCTCTGGGTCTCCTCATTGATTGGTCAAATATATAAGATACTTATACATTGTAACACTTGCATTCCCAGTTGATTAATGCTTTTCGTATACCTTTTATTGGTCATTCAATATACAGAATAGCCACAAAGAACTTGGCATTCATATTAGAAGTTAGTCGTGTGCTCTCTTACATTTTCCCATGTAATTTTTGCAAAATTATTCCCTATATTTTTCTGCTCCTCTTCTTCCATGCTAATGGCTGAAGATCATTAAAGCAATCTCTAATAACTGTTGTTAGGGCATCAACTCTCATTAGAGATAAGATTCAATATTTCATTCATAGTGATATCATTATTTCTGATTTTAAAGATTTATGCTTTTACATTCAACCATTACTACAGATACGTGTTTTAGCAGTCAACTATCGATACTGATGTTCATATTTTAGGTGTGTGTGTATATATATTTTATGTATATATGTATACTTATATGTATGTGTATATATACATATATGTATTGTTAGGGCTTAGAAATATGTTGCTTTGACATGCTAAACTAAAGATGCAGCCGCAAGGTCTGTCTGACCTTCCCTCCACCCCCTGCCAATCCTCTGTCTCTCTCAAAGCACAGAATGACACTGTTCTCTGAAGTTCTCTTATCTACTTAGAAACTGAACCTGCCAAAGAGGAACACAATTGCCTTTGATCCCCTCCCTGAAATTTTGTTAACCCGAGAAGATTAAAACTGGTATCACAGAGGAAGAGACTGAAAATTAAACATCACACCTAGAGCCCAAATGAACTTTGTCCCAAACTATTGTCTATTCTCCGGCCCCACTCAATTCCCAAAGAGAATCCTTTACTAACCATTGTCTGAGCATTGGGCCCGTTCATGCCCCCCCAGAAGTCATTTACTACACCTCCCAAGTGCCACATTTCCCTCGTCTGTTCTTCCACTCTGAAGAAAAGTATGTAAGCATCTGAAACTCATTGGGTTATTGGATAATCATTCTCCTTGGATTCCTCTGTGCTTATGCATGTTAAATAAATTTGTATGCCTTTTCTCCTATTAATCTGCCAATTTTCATTTCATTTTCAGTGGACCTTCAGAGGGCAGAGGGAAAGCCTTCCCTTGGCCCCACAGTATGATATGTTCAGAAAAAAAATCCTGTGTATTCCTCTTTTATTAAGGACTTTTTAATAATAGAAGTGAGTATTTAATTTTACCCAATTCAACATGCATCCATGAAGATGATAACAGATTATAATATGAAATTTCTTTCTTGGCATTGTTGTAATGAATTTGATTATTAATGGATTTTCTACTGTGGAGTCATACTTGCATATGTAGGTTAGTTTGCTTAGCTAGTCTTTCACCGAGTCCCAAAGAAGGCACAAAAGTGAGTACCTAAATATGTGACTTAGCAAGTATAGCAATTTTTTAGAAGACAGCACAAAATAGATTTGCAATAGTTTGCAAATGGGTAGCCTGGCCCAATCTACAGGGAGACTGGTGTGCTCCATGTCATGGCAGACTATTTTTTTTGCTTAGGACATGTTTAATGTCAAGGAATACAAAGGAAAACCACCTGCTTTAGTAGTAAAATACTATTTATCTTAACCAATGGACTGTGGGGAAAATGATCCAAAAAGGTTATCAAAACAAACCCCGGGAAAGACTTCATTCCCTTGTAATGGAATATACTGTAGTTTTTATTTTCAATTTAATTTTTGCACAGCCTAAAAAATGCAAATTTTCAAGGTCTTTACAATGTTGATCTTAAATATTAGAATGCTCTACAAATACTTGAGCTGTTCATCAGATTTCCACTGTTATAAATATTTCTTCCCTGGATTCTATAAAACCTACACAACAGACACTACAGTGTCTAATCTATACGCATTTAATAAATCCTGTATCTTCTCAACCTTGCATTTAGAGTCATCATTTCTTTCTCAGTGCTTTGTTTTTTCTATTAATAGTACTACATGAGAAAAACAAAAGAAAATTACTGACCTTTTAGTGAGTAATACTACTCTTAATTAGTTGTGAGTCAATAGTGAACAGTTATTTGTAACTTATTAGTCATAAAATATAGTATCATTTCAAAGTTGAAAGATAACTTACTATCTAGATTTGCAACTTTCAGCATTATTTCCTTTATTTGCCTTTTAGAATTAAAAAAAGTCCTACGTAAACTCTTGTCAGTCTTTTAAATGTTTAAGTTAGCATTGTAAAGAAGTTGATAAGAATTTGTAAATGAAAATGAGGCATTTTTAGCAGTCCTTTTAGTTGTATTATCTTTATAAAGCAATATACTTAAAATTAAATAATTAAATTGACACACTATTTACATAGCACATTCTGAAGGACAGAAGGACTTCAGAAATGGAAATAACTCCTCAGTCAATAAAACAAAGCACAGTCTTTCCTCTTTATTGCTTATAATAAGAAAGTACATAAAGACTCATTCAATGCCATCATTATTCAACTCTTCAGTAGGGTTAGAAAGAGTTCATGAATATTAATGTTCCCAAAGTTATGTCTTGGTAATTAGGATCAGGAAGAACATAAGACAAAGGCAGCAACATACTTGCCTTAACTTCAAACTATTGTTACTCACAAGGCTTGACTGTGATGTGCACTAGTTCTCAGCAGCCTACACTGCACATGTAGATAATAAACCTAAGGGTCTGGACTTCCCACTTTATGGTGATGGATTTATTTAAGTGCCCAGAAGAGGGTCTAAAACTAGTAAATATTCAATAAATATTAATGGTGGAATAAATTATGCTCTACCATAAAAGGAAGAGTCTGCTATGTTACAGATTTAAGAGTGTTGTGTGTTCCAGATATTTTTTGTTTTTTGCCTTCATGTGGATAGATGCCTTGATTTTTCAACTGAAATGATGGCTTTCTAACGTGAAGCACCATGTTTTTCACCAATTTCTTCTTCACAGCAAAAAGCACATAGTATCTGTTCAATAATGATTAGCTGGATACCCAAATGATGTTTCTGACAAGAAAAGTAATTTTGTATACAACTTCTGTATGTGGCCCTCCAGAGAAATACTATTATGAATAATAATTCATCATAGAGTGTTTATTTGCAATTTACTTTACAATTTGTATATATGGGCTCTGTAAAAAATGTTTATTTTATATAATAAGTTAGATGGATTGTTTTGTGCTTAATATACAGTATTGTAATTTCCAATTAAATTTTCACTACACATTTAATTATATCACAGATCATTTTAATTACTTAGGAGTAGTAATGGATTATGTAATTTTTGTGGTACACCCCTAGAATTACCTATAGTAAAGACCAAGTAAAGGATAATTTTCTTTTCGTATCCTGATAGGATTTGTCTCTAGTTATATACATTAAATGCTTTCTAAATGTAAGCCAATCCCCATTTTCAAATATTACAGAAAATATCTTTTATCTTTACAATGGAAAATTTCCAGGATGCTGATGGTTACTAATGAAGTAATTTATAACGCAGACTAATCCTGCTCTGTGTTAATATTAAGCTCACCAATATTTTCAAGAGTGCATTAGCATATGATTTAAGGTAAGTTTTAGAGCCAAAAGAAACCACTGAATTTTGAGTTTGACATGACATTTTACTAAGATAAGTCCTTGTCTGCATGGCAAACAGATGAAGGTATGACTCTCTTGAGCCTTACTTGCATAATATCTAATATTTGCATGCTTCAAAGCACAAGCATCATCCTGATTTAGAAGCAGTAGCAATTTCTATATGTAAAACTGGTGAAATAGGCAAATACTCATGTTTTTCCTTAAAATGCAATTGGATACTTAGGTTTGGTTCATACCCATGCTACTTGTTAATAAGAATCTATTTGATTAACCTTTGCCAAAGGACATAAAAATAAACATTTATTCCTTAAATTCTTATTTAAAACAATATAATTTAATATTTTAGTACATATAAACATGTTTTATTTTTAAGGTGACAGTAGAAAACAAGCAAGTTGAAAATCCTATATGTTCCTAAATTCCATAGGTGTTTAATGAACAATTGCTACTTGGGCAAAGCAAGGTTTTGGTTCTACCCATTTATACAACTGATCTGTACTCCCAAAGATGCAGAAAAGACATCAGGTATCAAAAACAACCTCCAAGAGTCAGATGACTTGAAATTTAGAACCTAGAAACAGATGTAGGAAGAATCTGTAGACATTTAGGTATTAAAAGATCTGATGTGATTAACCATAATAATAAAAGCTATACATTTTTTATTCTTAAATTATCCTTCCAAGAGCTTCTCTTTATTAACTCATTGAATGCCAAACCACCTTATTTGCATCCCTGGTTTACAGATGAAAATTCTGAAACAGAAAGATGTTAAGAAACTTGCCCGGAAAGTAATTGCAGGACCCTGGATTCAAACTCTGGTAGTGTAGCTTAACTACTTCAACATTTCTGCTATCAACAGTATGAATCATGCTGCTCAAGAGTGGAGCTCTTGCTTACCTTTCAAATAGTTATAACACTAATATAGACCTGATAGGTTTTTGTAGGAATTTCTAATGCTAGTGGTTATTTAAAAATTATTGATAAAGTAGTCTACAAAAGTTTGCTCTTATCTTAGTCTATATCAATATATATCACCCATGGATGATGTATCAGTGTGCTTATATGAGTGTTTGCCCCATGCCTTAGATTAAGGGTTGGCAAACTTTCTCTGTAAAAGGCTTTATAGTATATTTTGAATCCTTGTGGAACATAAAGTCTTTGTCTCAACTACTCAACTCCAACATGCAAGCAGCCATAAACATTACAAAAACAAATGTGTGGCTGTGATCCAATAAAGCTTTATTTACAAAAACAGACCAAATTAATTAGAACCACAGGCCATCATTTGCCAACTCCTGACTTAGATAGTATTATGGGTTTAAACATGATAGGGGTAGAGATGTCATATTTGTCTTATGTTTACAGACCCTATCACCAATATGCAGTCACAGATGCACATTATATTGAATCTTGTATACAACGTCTCCATTATAGTGTGCCCTTTAGGTGGAGACAGCTGCATTTGTAGCCTAGTAGCTTCCCTGAGTGGTTTACTTATGGGATCCTGATTATATGGTAACTATCTCAACCACTCAAATGACAAGCACATATTATAGTTTTAAGGCCCCAAGTGAGCAAAGAGGCTGATGCCTGAATTAATAGTTAGATGAACAAAAGATACTTTCACATATACTTCCTATGCAACTACCTTGAATTGTACAGAAGACAACTGGAAGATGGAGATTTTATACACAATATCAAGAACTACTTTAGAAAATGAGATTCTATGTAGAAGCAAATTTCTAGGGAAGTCTCTATTATATTTAACTGGCAGCTTGACTGCCGAGCAGATGATACTAGTGCAGAAGGTGCTGCATAAATTTCTCATTAAAAGAGAAACATGGACTTTTTATGTGAAAGCAATTTAATTCCCTATGCCTGTATCTGCAGTTTGTTTCCCAGCGAACATCAAATTTGAAAAGAGAAACCGTATATGTGTTTTTACTGTTATAAATGAAAAACTAAAATGATATGTTTAGGAAAACACATAGGAAACAAATATTGTATGTTTTCACATGTAGTATGATGTTTGATGAAAACAACATTTAACTTCTTTCTGCTTTCGAAACCTAGAAGTAATGTCACTTAGCAGTTACATTACAGTACCTTGGGTAACTTCAGTTTCCACTAAGTTAATGGAAATTTCACATTTTGGCCGTCCTCATTCTTAAATGTCCTTGCTTCCAATTTTACAAAGTTCACACACAGACTAACTCACCTTCCTGCCTCTCTGAAACAAAGTTCTCACAGGCAAACACACACACTCACTGTCAAAATGGGCACTTATCCCCAGCTTTGCATCGTTTCCACGTCCCTGAAAAAGAAGGGTACCACTTCTCATGCATTCCTTCTTCTTTCTAGCCCCTCAATACTCTCATGGCCTAATCCCATCTTTTTCTTTTCCTGAATCCTCAGTTTCTCTCTCCTGAATCCTTGGTCTTGTTTTCATTCTCCTCAGACTGAAAAGCTCATAATTCGACGAGGTCTTTCTGCCTCAGACATTGAGTCTCCTCTAACTACTGTCTTAATTTTTTAAAACTTTTCATCCCTATTAAACATCCTAGTTAAATAGACTATCGTTGTCATTTTCATTTTCTTAATACATTGCAAATATTAAGGTCTCATTCCTCCTACGAGTATCTTATAAATCTGTAATCCAGCTTCATTAGCTCTTTCAGGACCGTGGATCTTTTTGACAATCTCATGAAAATTATGAGTTTTTGCCACCAATGTTGCTATTACGTGGAGAATTCTTTATATGAGTTTCGGATGATCAGACCTTTTGGTGCTCTTCTATGACCACAAGTGATACTTTCATTTTCAGCTAAGCATCCCTACACTCCTTTCCCTAACCAACTCCCATAGATTCTAATACCACCTAGGTAGTCATGAATCCTCAATTTTTTCCCCAATGTCCTTCATGACCTCCAGACCTCCTACTGGGCATCTCAATTTACATGCTGCACATTCCATGTGTCCTAAATGACACATCATATTCCCTCCAAAACTGTTCCCTCCCTTACTTTCTATCTTGATGTAATGCGACATCAAGGCTAAAACCTTTAGGGATTATCCATGCCACTCTTATTATTTAATTTATGAAGAAGTCACTTTCCCTATACCCCTAATGTCTCAGATCTTCTCCATACTTTTTTAACCTATTGCTAGAGTTTCTGGATGTATCATTTTCACCCATATAACCACAAATCTTATGACTGACCATCATTATTACCTCCTGCAGCCTGCATTCTAAAATCACTCTCAACTAATATCCTCCAAGGGTATCTATCCCATGCACTAAAAGTAATACAATCAGCTCAGCTGTAAAAGTAATTTACTCCTGCCTACATTTGCAGCCTCATGTTTTATCAATCCTTTATGTTTAGCCTGTCTTCTGGTAGTGAATGATGTGTGGTCTCCAGATAAAAGGTAATTTCAGACAGTTTGGCTTTACACACATGGTTGACTTTGGTCAGAATTTTCTTTCTTCTACCAATTACCAAGAAACTTCAACTAAACCTTTAAAATTCAATTTAGGGACCAAAGCCTCAGGGAAGCCTTACCCAAATCACTGTTCTTCAGCCCCATAGGGCCTACAGTGAGGAAGCAGGATAATGCAAAGAAAGCAAATCAAATATTCAAGTTAGGAGGCTGTCTGAGCTGCTTTTTAGTCTTCACATAATTTTGAAGGCCAGTTTTTATATTCTTCTTGCTTTTGACTTTTTTTTAGCATTCTTACACCAATGTCTCAAATAGCATGTGTGCTTTAATATTATATGTCTAAATTTCAATAACCATGGGAGGCAAAACAATGACTCTACTCCTTGAAGTTTCCTCATCCTAATCCCAAGAACCTATGGTATGATAGGTTATACGGCCAGGGGGAATTAAGTTTGCAGATGCAATTAAGGTTGCTACTCAGCCTTAAGGTTTAAGCTGACTTTAAATAAGGGAAATTATTCTATATTATCTGGGTGGGCCTGTTGGACTTATCAATTAGAGAAATGCAAGATAATAAATTTGTATTGCTTAAGCCACTAAATTTGAGGTAATTTGTTATAGCAGCAATGGAGAATGAATACAACAAACTTTCACCACATTTATGACACCTAAATTTCTACTACTGGACATAAAAAATTGTGGGAGATATGCTATTAGAAAAATTAGAAAAAAACTAAATAAATTAAAGCTTGAAAAGTCAGAAAATAGCAATCAAAAGAGAGAAAAAATAACCAGAAACCTCAGTTTTTGATAACACTGAACAATTTTTAAAGTGTGTCTATAAAGATGAAATGAAAACCAGTAAAGTAAAACTTGAGAGAAATTTTCCAACAGCTGAAACTGTTTCATCTTATACATTTTTTCTCTAAATATTATGATTAGTTAAAAAAAAAACAATTTTTGGAAAATTGATGTATTAGGTACAATGAAAACAGAAAGGTAGGGCTTACTTTTCAAAGTGTTTTCTTTTATACAATTTTAATCTGACTGCTTGTTCTCCCTCTTTACCCTGCTTTTGAATTGGACAAATTCCTAGGAGAACCAGTACACATTTAAAGCCCCAAATTCTTGCCAAAAAATCTATTAGTTTCTCTGAGCCCTAATCATGGACACCTCAGGAGTAAGGTGTAGACTTCTTCTATTAAATACCTTTGGGAAAACATGGCTGTGGAAGTCATTTTATTTCTTTTAGTTTATTTACTTTATGAAGTCTTAACTTTCCACTTTCTCAGCATCTCTTTGAAGTCTCCCAAAATTATTTCTGCATTTTGTTTTTTTGTTTTATATTTTAGTTCTCCTGTTGATTGGATGAGAGCACTGCTCTCTAGCTACTCAACCCTATCTAAAAGTAGAAACACCTTTGACTTGAAAATGTTTTAAAAAATGTTTATCTGATGAAAGTTTTCTTGGGTCATTTCCTAATAGTAACATTAGTAAACTTTGAGGAGAAGGATTTGGGATAGGAGAAGGTAAATGTGATGAGGTTCCAACTATGATATTATGAAAAGTGTACACGTTTTATACTTTGAAAATATAGTTATATTTAGAAACTAGCATCATTTATAGGCCACCTGCCATTTTAAAAATATTGGAGAGTAACTATAAGAAGATA
>JAQIFY010004839.1:0-11473 GCA_028533085.1 Varecia variegata | reverse complement strand
TGTGATTTTAAAAAATCCAATCTTTCTGTGCCCCCCAAAAGATCAAGGATTCACTGAATGAAGACCCATGGGGTAACACCTCAAGAAATGTCATCCTAAATAAACCCATATAGGAGTTCATCTCCTTTGTCCAGAATCAGCACTCCCCTTTGAATAAGGAAAGGTGCAGTCTCTTTCCATATCAGCCTCTGTAATATGTCATAATGGTGTATGGTGGGGGAGGTGAGAAAAGGAAAGGTAGAAATTGCTTAGAACACAGATTCTAACAGCTGTCCATAGAATCACAAACTTGAAAATGATTCTAAACAGTTGGTGAAAAAATGACATAACTGATTTTGCACTGTGTTCTGGAAGAGGGAGTTTGTAGAAATTGTGCTTGTTACATTTATTTACTCTTTTAAATGAAAATAGATTTGTATTGTTTTGACTCATTCACTCAAAAGTTCTTGAGCACCTGTTCTGTGCTAACAGTGTGGCACTAAGGCCATAAAGAAATAGAAAGACCCTGTCTCTGCCCTTCAATAGTTTGTAGTCCAGTGAGAATGAGAATATTACCATATCTCTTGAGGCAGTTAAGAGATAAATGGGGATATTATCATAATAAGACATGAGAGGCCGGCGCGGTGGCTCACGCCTGTAATCCTAGCACTCTGGGAGGTCGAGCCGGGTGGATAGCTAGAGGTCAGGAGTTTGAGATCAGCCTGAGCAAGAGCGAGATCCTGTCTCTACTAAAAATAGAAAGAAATTATATGGACAACTAAAAATATATATAGAAAAAAATTAGCCAGGCATGGTGGCGCATGCCTGTAGTCCCAGCTACTCGGGAGGCTGAGGCAGAAGGATCACTTAAGCCCAGGAGTGTGAGGTTGCTGTGAGCTAGGCTGACGCCACGGCACTCACTCTAGCCCGGGCAACAGAGCGAGACTCTGTCTCAAAAAAAAAAAAAAAAAAAAAAGACACGATAAAAAATGAGGAAGTATAGATCAAAATATTGAGTATGGAAGTTAGCAGCTTTAGGGATTCAGACTGGACTACCGGAATAATGCTGTATCTCACTTTTCAATGCCAGAGCATAGTCAATGTCAGAGTTTTATCCAGGTCCACGGGACGACTGGAGAGCAGATTAAATAAAGAAATGGTATTCAGCATTCCTTACTCATTTCAATATATTACCTTAAACACACATGTTTAGAGAGTTGAAGAGGAAGAGATGAGGGTCTCAAGTGCAATGAGTCAGAAAGAGCTAAATATGGCCCATGAAGGTTATGCAAATTTGTCTGATGCCAAGATACTAGTCAATTCCCCAACCTTGAAGAGAAATCTGAAGGTTAGTCTGAAGATCACTTCACATATATTCATCTGCCTTTGCAGAATGTCTAATTATGTTTCCCCCTTTAAAGGTCAGAAGCAAAACAATAGCCATACTTCAGTCCAGGTAGTGGGCAAAGAGAAGAAAAAGTGTGCAAGTTGAATGAGCATGGGCTACAAAGTATCTGAGGTACTGGAAACAACTGCTGCACTGGAAAGAATTAAATGGCCATGAAAGGGGAAATTAAGGGGCTTCTTTCTTTCAAGCCATCGACCCATAATAGAGTCCAATGACCACATACAAAGAGAACAAAACCATGATCCTCAATGAAACTGAAATAAACTCCTTAGATAACAATGTGCTCTGTTGAATGACAATGCACTATAATTTATGAATTTGGCAAATTTTTCATCTTGCATTACAAATTAGTTAAGAATGACAGTTTTCAGGCTACCTTTAGTACTTAATTAAACTGAGCAGATTTTACTAAGATTTGATGAGGAAAAAAAACAGGAAGAAAATGTAGCACCTCACAATACTGCTCACAGTGACATGGTATTCTTTCTTTAAATGCAATAACATTATCATTTTATTTTACTTGACTGTAAGTTCTTTTAAGTGCAAGAACTATATCTCTTTATCTTTGTATCTCCAGTGTATAACAAAGTGCCAGGTAAACCTAAACATTCAATAAATATATGTTGAATAAATACATAAAAGAAAGGATTTCAATGAATGGCAAGGGGAAGGAAAGAAAGAGAACAAAGAGGACCAATCTGTGATTGACCATCTGCTTCCATAACTACATCCTGGGTCCATTTCAAACATTTCAGTTATATCACTCTATACTTTGAGACCAGACACAGCCTCAGAATCCTTTTCTCAATAAAGCAGAACAAGCAGCTACACTTTATTAAATCAAAATTGACATTTGCACATTGATTTTGTAACCTGAGAGTTTGCTGAATTTGTTTATCAATTCCAGGAGTCCCATGGCAGAATCTTTGGGGTTTTCTAGATATAAGATCTTATCATCAGCAAAGAGCGATAGTTTGACCTCTTCTTCCCCCATTTGGATGCCCTTGATTTCATTCTCTTGTCTGATTGCTCTGGCTAGGACTTCTGGCACTACGTTGAATAAAAGTGGTGATAGAGGGCAACCTTGTCTGGTTCCAGTTCTAAGTGGAAATGTTTTCAATTTTTCCCCATTCAGTTTGATTTTGGCTGTGGGTTTGTCGTGTATGGCTTTTATCATTTTTAGGTAAGTAGTGTCTATGCCTATTTTGTTAAGCATTCTAATCATAAAAGGGTGCTGAATTTTGTCAAATGCTTTTTCTGTGTCTATTGAGAGGATCATATGGTCTTTATTTTTCCTTCTACTTATGTGTTGAATTACATTTATAGATTTGCGTCTGTTGAACCATCCTTTCATCTCTGGAATGAAGCCCACTTGGTCATGATGAATTATTTTTCAGATAAGCATCTGGATTTGGTTTACTAGGAATCAGTATTCCTATACGTCAACAACAGTCAAACTGAGAACCAAATCAAAGACTCAATACGCTTCACAATGGCAACAAAGAAAATAAAATACCTAGGAATATATTTAACTAAGGAGGTAAAAGGGCTCTACAGGGAGAACTTTGAAACACTGAGAAAGGAAATAGCAGAGGATGTAAACAGGTGGAAAACCATATCGTGTTCATGGGTTGGCAGAATCAACATTGTTAAAATGCCTATACTACCCATAGTGATCCACAGATTCAAGAAATCCCTATTAAAATATCAACATTATTTTTTTGCAGATCTAGAAAAAATAATTCTATGCTTCATATGAAACCAGAGAAGACTCCATATAGCAAAGAAACCTTAAGTGAAAAGAACGAATTGGTAGGCATCAATTTATCAGACTTCAAGCTATACTACAAGGCTATAGTAACTAAAATAGCATGGTACTGGCCCAAGAATAGAGACATAGACCAATGGAACAGAACTGAGAACCCAGATAGATATAAAACTACCCTTATATAGCCATCTAATCTTTGACAAAGCAGACAAAAACATACACTGGGGAAAAGAATCCTTATTCAATAAATGGAGCTGGGAAAATTGGATTACCACATGTAGAAGGCTGAAACAGTATATGCATCTATCACCTCTCACAAATCAACTCACAGTGGAGTGTGAAACTATGAAAAGTCTAGAAGAAAATGTTATAAAAACTCTTACAGACATTCGCCTACAGAAAGAATTTATCAAGAAGACCCCAAAGGCAATCACAGCAAAAACAAAAATAAATAAATGGGACCTGATCAAATTAAAAAGCTTCTGCACAGCCAAGGAAACTATCAAGAGAGCAAACAGACAACCTTCAGAATGGGAGAAAATATTCGCATGCTACATATCCGATAAAGCACTGATAACTAGCATCTATAAAGAACTCAGGAAAATCAGCAAGAAAAAATCAAACAACCTCATTAAAAGGTGGGCAAAGGATATGAACAGAAACTTTTCAAAAGAAGACAGACTAATGACCAAGAAACATATGAAAAAATCCTCAACATCTCTAATCAATAGGGAAATGCAAATCAAACCCACAATGAGATATCCCTTAACTCCAGTGAGAATAGCTTTTATCAAAAAGTCCCAAAACAATAAAAGTTGGTGTGGATGCAGAGAGATAGGAACATTCATACATTGCTGGTGAGACTGCAAACTAGTACAACCTCTGTGAAAGTCATATGGAGATACCTCAAAGACCCAAAAGTAGAACTACCATTTGACCCTGCAATCTCATTACTAGGCATCTACCCAGAGGAAAACAAGCCATTCTATACAAAAGACATCTGAACTAGAATGTTTGTAGCAGCACAATTCGCAATTGCAAAGATGTGGAAACAACCCAAGTGCCCATCAATACATGAGTGGATTAATAAAATGTGGTATGTGTATACCATGGAGTTCTACTCAGCCACAAAAAACAATGGTGCTCTAGCACCTCTTGTATTAACCTGGATAGAGCTGGAGCCCATTCTTCTAAGTGAAGTATCACCAGAATGGAAAAACAAGCACCACATGTACTCACCATCAAATTGGTATTAACAGATCAACACTTACATGCACATATAGTAGTAACATTCATCAGATGGCAGGCAAGTGGGAGCAAGGAGCAGGGGATGGGTATATTCACACCTAATGGGTGCAGTGCGCATCTTCTGGGGGACAGACATGCTTGAAGCTCTTTCTTACTCAGGTGGGGCAAAGGTAATATATGTAACCTAAATATTTGTATCCCTGTAATATGCTGAAATAAAAAATTGGCATTTTCAGTAAAATCTATTTCCTATTCCTACAATAGAGGACTCCATCAACATGCTTATTGTAGTCTCTCCTTATCCATGGTTTCACTTTCTGTAGTTTCAATTACCTATAGTCAACCGAGTTATGAAAATTATAAATGAAAAATTCCAGAAATAATTCATGTGTTTTAAATTGCATGCCATTCTGAGTAGCATGATAAAATGTCATGCTGTCCTGCTCTATCCTGCCCAGGATGTAAATCATCTCTTTGTCCAGTATATACACTACCCACATGTTAGTCATTGACATCATCTACTCCTGACATCCAACCATCGACATTGTCAGGGCTGGATGATCTAGTATTACCTGAAGCAGATTATCGTCCTTCTGACATATCATAAGAAGGCCAATAGTAGCCTAACAATACATCACAATGCCTTATGTCATTCACTTTGCTTCATCTCATCACGTAGGCATTGTATCATCTCCCATTATCACAAAAAGCAAGGGTGACTACAGTGTAATAAAAATTTTTGAGAGAGAGAGACCACATCCACATAACTTTTATTACATATATTGCTATAATTTTTCTATTTTATTATTATTGTTAATTTCTTACTGTGCCTAATTTATAAATTAAACTTTATCCAAGGTATGTACATATAGGAAAATAGATAGTACACATAGCATTCAGTACTATCTGCAGTTTCAGGAATATATCCCCCCAAAATAAGAGTAGACAAATGTATTATCAATCCAAATAATTAGCATATCCACAAATATGCATATTTTAGAGTTTGCTATTCTGTCTTCTTTCCCTCTTACAAGTCACTATTTGCATCTATAAATCTTCTGCCAACCTCAAGCTCAGCATAAGACAGCTTTTGTTGGTATCTTTGTTATAAATAAAATAATTTGTGAACTTAGACTATTATGATATTTGTAAAATTTGACATCAATTTTTCTGTTATCTGAGATCTTGTATATTTACTTATGTCTGTCTAGAATTCCACTGAATCACTAGTACCTGGAACAGAAGAAGTGCTCAATAAATATTTGTTGACTAACAGAATTATAAAATTTTCAGGTCCTACAACTTCCTTTCTTCCTACTGTAGACACTTACCTTGCTAAGCATGGTATCTGGGATAGTTTCTGCCATCCTGACCTCCACAGAATAGCCTACAATGATCTACTACTCACAAATTTCACTCTAGCCAGATCTTTGGGCTAATGTTACCCAAGTGTGGTAGCACATTTTTAAGAAAATCACTAGTAATTCTGAGAATACTCTGTGGCCCTATGCCAAAAAGCCATATGGCTAGGGTTGAACAAAGTCCCAGACACTCTCCATGAACTGAAAGCTGTATTCTCCTTAGTTTTCCACTATATGTGGCCAGTCTTGCTTTTCTTCCCTTGTCTGTTGTGTTAGTGTCTTTCTTGTGCGCAAGCTCTAATACCATTTTGCATATGAACAATGGAGCCTACCAATCAGAAGGAAACCTTGAGTCTTTCCCCTTTTTTCTATCAGCTTTTTTTCTTCCAGAGCTAGATCTTGATTCATCACTCCCTTGCCCTCCTGGCTTTTCACCTAAACTTACGGAATTGTCAAGTTTCCTGTGCTCAAAATGTCCATGCTTTGCCTAATTGTCCTGGTTGCCACTACTCTTTCCTAAATTAAGTTCTTGTTGATCACCGACTTGGTCATGGTCAGGTTTGAATTGGTTGTAACACCTTGAGCTTTTTTTAAAAAAGATTATATATATATATATATATATATATATATATATATATATATTATCTTTTCCTCTTTGTGAGGGCAGAGATGCACCTGCAAACCTTTCAAAAATTCCTTCAATCTAAAAATTTTTATGACTACCTTCTTCATTCAAAACACTGTCCTGGGCACTAGAATTAACAAGGAATAAGATAGACACAGGCCCTGCTCTCAAGAGAAGGAGCTTAAGAGAAGGACATAACCAACTAATTATATAATTATTGAATTATAATTATGTTGAGCTGTCATAAAGGAGAGTTATGAGGTGCTATAAAAGTCTGAAACAAAGCAATGTGAGTTGGTTTCATGAGTCAAGGACGGCTTGCACTGCATGTTAAAAAACAGGCAGAAATTACATAGGCGGAAGCTTAGGAGGATGTGTATTGAAGGCAGAGGGAACCACACATGAGAAGTCTACAAGGAAGCAGAGAGCATCCACGCTAGAGGACCTGATAAAAGTCTAGCATAAATGGAGAGAAGAAAAAGGGCAAATGAAAAGAGTGGTAAGAAAAAAGGCAGGAACAATAGGGAGCAGACTTTATGCAGAGGCTTGTAGGCTAGGATTTTTATCTTTCCTGTAACATCAGTTCTAAGCAGGGGAAAATGTGTATTTTTCAAAGTTTGGTCTGGCTGCAGTGTGGATAATGATGAAAGGGAAATAAGGATGATGGAGGGACATCAGGCCTGGGAAGTGGAGCAGTATTCTAGGTGAGAGATGATTGTTCCTTGGATTAAGAAAATGCCAATGGAGATAGAGAGAAATAGATTGATGAAAATGATATTATATTGGTAAAAATGATAGAATTTAACCAAAGTTATGGGGGGGAAAGAGTAGTTTATGATGATGTCTGTGTTCCTGAATTGGACAAGTACATCCAATCAGATGGTTGTACCAGCCACTGGGATAGAAAACAGTAGGCATGAAAGACTGATGATGAATTTGTTTCTGGACATAGGTGAGATCTCTGGAAGCAGCGTCCAGGCCAACACTCAGAAAAGGGAACTGGAACACAGCCCAGTTATCTCACTGGGTTGAGGAGACAGAGATCAGAGTTTGAAAAGGCAGAGAGGCCTAAAATTTGTGGACAAAATATCAAGACTGTCACAATAGTAAGTGGTCTAATACAAACATAATTAGAGTCCAAAAAGGGAGGGAGGGGAAGGAAAATATTTGAAGAAATAATGGATGAAACTTTTCCAAATTTGAAGAAAACTGTAAACCCACAAAGCCAAGAATCTCATCAAACCACATGCAGAGTAAACATGAAGAAAACCATACTGGGAAAAATCATAATTAAATTGATTAAAAAGAGCAAAACAGAAAATAAAAACTTAAAAGCAGCCAGAGAAAGACACATATATATGAGGAAGAAAGATAAGAATGAATGACAGTAGACTTCACATCAGAGATCTAAGACAATGACTGACATCTTTAAAGTGCAGAAGGAGGGAAAAAAGCACTGTTAACACAAAATTCTATATTCAGAGAAAAATTCTTCAAAAAAGAAGATGAAATAAAGACGTTTTTCAGATCAGCAAAACATGAGAGAATTCATTACCAGAAGATCTGTGTGGTAATGTTAAAGGAAGTTCTCCATGTAGAAAAAGAATGATATCAGAAATGAAGAGAAACAGAAATGGTAAATATATAGATAAATACAAAAACAATTTTCTCATTTTTAATTTCTTTAAATGCTAATAGGCTGTTTAAAGCAAAAATAATAGCAGTATATTGTGGGGTTTATGATACACGTGGAATTTAAAGTGCAACAATAATTAGACCAAGGACAAGGGAAGGGTAATAGAAATATAGTGTTTTAAGATTCTTATAGTATACATGGAATGGTATAATATTATTTGAAGATAGACTGTGGTAAGTTAAAGATGTGTGTACTATGAACCCTAGAGCAACCATTGCTATGGTTTGAATGTTTGTGCTCCCCAAATTCATATGTTGAAATTCTAACTCCCAAGGTGATGGAATTAGGAATGGGAGGCAAGGCCTTTGGGAAGTGATTATGCCACAAGGGCAGAGCCTCCATGAATGAGATTAGTGCCCTTATAAAAGAAGCCTGAGAGAAACCCCTCACCCTTGCCACCATATGAGGACACAGTGAGGAGGTGCCATCTATAAACCAGGAAGCAGGCCCTTCCAAGACACAAAATTTGCTGGTACCTTCGTCTTGGACTTCCTAGCCTCCAGAACTGTGAGAAATAAATTTCTGTTGTTTATAAGCTATCCAGTCTATGGTAGTTTGTTATAGAATCCTGAATAGACTAAGAAAACAACTGAAAAACAGAGCATAGCTGTTAAATCATTGGTGAAGTTAGAGTGGAATAGTTAAAAAAAAAAAAAAAAACTCATTCAAAAAGAAGAAAAGAAAAGAGGAAAAAAGGAACATAGAACAGATAGGACAAATTTAAAAATGAACAGCAAGATGCTGGGTATTAAACCTGACTGTATTGATAATTAGATTACAAGTAAATTGTCTAAACACTTTAATTAAAAGGCAGAGCTTGTCAATTTAGATAAATTTTGAAAAAGCAAATCCCAGGTACCTGCTGTCCATAAAAATACCAATCCTGGGTTGGACTAATTTTTCAATATAGGTTTCTTATTTCTTAGGTTTTGAGTGCTTTTCAGATCATCATTGTGACATGTATAGTTTTCTTAACTCAATAAAAGAAAATGCTTTTTTTGTTGATACATTGAATAGATTGTTTTATTAATAATAACTATATCTCAATAATTGTAGAGACTGGTTTATGAAGGAATTTTGCATACCAAAGACTAAAATTTCTATTCTCTTGGTTTCCTTTAAACTATCATTTTAAAGAATTTATGTCCTATGGTTGAAGTATTTCTTCCAAAATACCAAGGCTTTAGAGTTTCTCTCCTGACACTTCCATGTGATAAACCATACTTGATAATGGCTATAGAATAGATAGCCATTATCTATTCTAATTTATATAATATGGGTTTCACAAAAATGAAAACAGCAAGCATTTAGATATCTAAGGAATGACCTCTTTGGAATTTAACATAACTTTACTGTTTCAGAGGGGGATATTTCTATATTTTTTCTCACAGGGCTATTTTCAAATATAGTACAATATTGTCCACTTCAAATATTGCCCTTTCAAAACAACAATTTAACATGGAATAGCATGAGAAGTGAGAAACATATATGATTAGCATGTATAAAAATATACCTATGTATTATGAAGTCATTTTATATCATTTTAATTCACTTAGATAGAATGTGATATCTACAGTAAATCTAGAACTAGTGACCCTACAGGTGATAAATGAAGCCATCAATATCTTTAAGATATCCTACTTGGCCTGAGGACTGTCAACTTGAGGGAGAAAAAAAGAAGTTCCTTCTTTTTCTGTCTAGAGAAGGATATTGATTAGTGATTTTAATTTTAATAACTGGTTAGTGATTTTAATGCAGACCATAAGCCATATGTGCAAAAAAATGAATGGATGACAGCTAGGTTAATCTTCTCATTTTAATTTTTCTTTCAACAGGAAGAGACTGCCAATGACTCACTGCACTGTGGTGTGCTGTGGTTCATTTTGCTGAATGCATAGAGACAGTTTCAGAATTGTCCTCAGTGGTGCCCTAGTGGTCTGTGAAATTTACTAAGGCTTTCTCTTCTTTCATTAAGATCACCATTTTGCATACAGCTCTTGAAGAGCCAACTGCTGGGTATTCATTTTCTATATGTTGTTAGCTCATTGCTGCATTGCTAAGGGGGATCACAACATAATAGAGGAAAGAGAACATGCAGGTGGAAAAAACCTTTTGTTATACAAACTTTGTCTGCAATTCATAAAAGCTGTGGGAAGAAGGTGAAGATTTCATGCACCAGAAATTCTCTTTAGAGGAATAGTTACATGCTTAAAAAAAAGTATTTGGTGAACCATTTGAGGGTTAGAACATATATCAAGGATTTCCATGGAACTGCTATTCATGTGACAAGGAAAAGGATTTGAGGAGTAGGCTATGACTGTATAATGTAGTCATACTTGTGACCCTCCTCAGATATTCAATAAAATTAATGGAAAAAATATTTGGTGAAATAGAATTTGGGATGTGTTTGTTTGTGTGTGTGCATGTACTTTAAATAGGAGGCTGGGGGTTTGTCATGTATGGCTTTTATTATTTTGAGATATGTTCCTTCTACTCCAAGTTTGTTGAGGGTTTTTATCATGAAGGGATGCTGAATTTTATCAAATGCATTTTCCACACAGCCAGCATCATACCTAATGGAAAAAGTTTTAAGTATTTCCCCTAAGAACTGGGAAGGAGACAAGGATGTCCATTTTTACCACTTCAATTCAACATAGTACTAGAAGTTCTAGCCAGGGTAATCAATCAAGAGAAAGAAAAAAAGGGCATCCAAATTGGAAAAGAGGAAGTCAAATTATCTCTGTTTACTGATGATATAATCTTATACCTAGAAAACCCTAAAGACTCCTCCAAAAGACTTGTAGATTTGATAAATGAATTCAGCAAAACCTCAGGTGATAAAATCAATGTATAAAAATCAGTAGCATTTCTCTATGCCGATAATGATCAAGCTGAGAACCAAATCAAGAACTCAATTACATTTACAATAGCTGCAAAAAAAAGAAAGTACCTAGGAATATATTTAACAAAGGAGGTAAAAGATCTCTATAAGGGAAACTACAAAACACTGATGAAAGAAATTGTAGATGACACAAACAAATGAAAAAAAAAATCCCATGCTCATAAATTGAAAAAATTAATATTGTTAAAATGACCATACTGCCCAAAGCAATCTACAGATTCAATGCAATTCTTATCAAAATATCACATCATTTTTCACGGATTTAGAAAAAGGAATCCTAAAGTTCATATGGGCCCCAAAAAATAGTCAGAATAGCCAAAGCAATCCTAAGCAAAAAGAACAAAACTGGAGACATCACATTACCTGACTTCAAATTATACTGCAAGGATACAGGAACTAAAACAGCATGGTACTGACATAACATTAGACACATAGATCAATGGTACAGAATAGAGTATGCAGAAATAAAATTATATACCTACAACC
>JAQIFY010004838.1:0-11474 GCA_028533085.1 Varecia variegata | reverse complement strand
CTGTTGCCTAGGGAATAAAAATTCATAGGCCTTTGTTTGGCAAAAAAGATGGTTTTCAATGCTTTCCAGACAATGACTAAGTTCACATCCAAAGTTGACCAAGTTGGGTCAATTGCAATTAATGATTGCCCATTGCAATGAGGAAGAACACACACCACAGGGACTTTAGGAAGTAGGGGCAGTTCTGTGATTATAGATGTGATTAAGAAATTATATCTATAAATCTTATCTATAAGGAGGAGGAAGAAATTGGGGCTGAAGTTCATTATTAAAGAAGCAGCAGTCACTCATATTAGCCAGGCTAGAGTGACATTTGGGCATTTTTATGGTTTGGGCAACATTCTTGTTTTGTCTGTGTTCAGACATGATTGCAGAGAGGTCTTGTTTTTGTCTTGCTCCACTGTGGAAACAGAGTGGCCTTTTCCGATGTTGATGTTTGGTAAAATGGTTCATGTTCAACAGGAGAATAGCCAGGCCCAGCTGTGAGTATGCCGGGAGCTACTTTCCTCTTCTTACATGTTGCCAGCTGGTTCCAGTGGAACCCTCTAGCTTTCTATTCTACCTTTCTCTCCCATTCTCTTCCAATTTTTTCCGTGCTTTGCATCCTATATTTTCGCCATACTGAAAGTCTCACAGTTTTCTTAACTAAGCCATGACATTTTTGCCTTTCTGCCTTTGGCTCTTTCTGAAAACTTCCCTTCATTCTCACCCCTATCTTTCTGGCTGAAATATGCAAAATCAAGCGTCTCTGTATCAGCAGAGTTATTTTACACCACTTCCTACCTAGCATTAAAATATGTTTGTTTCCCTTACTATATTATGACCTTCTCCAGTGAATAAGTTGCTAGCTATACAACTTTGAGCAAGTTACTTAACTGTTAATTTACCTCAGTTTGCTTTTCTGTAAAATGGGAACAATAGTAGCACCAAATGAAAAATGTTTTTGTGGGTGTTAATATATACTAAGTGCTTATAACATTGCCTGGAACATAGTAAATAACAAATAAGTATTATCTGTTATTATTATTGGTGGCATTGCCTATTACTATTATTGCTTTATTTCCGAAGTGTCAACAATTAATTCAGTGCTTGACCCATAAAATGGTGGTAGAATAAACATTTTGTATTTTTATTTCTTATCAATCATGTATTTGTGTGTTCATTATTTGACTTAGATGCAGGACAATAGTATGAGGCAATTCTTTTTATTACGAGTTTGTTAATTGAGGAATCAAGTGTGGAGTCATTAGCTAGCCTCCTCATGGGCACATAAAAAACAAATTGAGGTTGAACCAGGTTCCTTTCATACCTCATCCAGTGTTTTGCAAACTGATTGTGCCAATTTAAATGAGAACTTTTTCATATGCATTATTATATATAAACCATGCTTCCCAGGTTGTGAAGTCTATTGACATACATTAGGTAAAATATTGAATGATGCCAGTCATTTTAGGATATTGGCATGTAATTGAGCAAACTGGGCCAAATGTTGAATCTCTTCAATTAATCCAATCCAAGGATTTTGGTGTACATTACATACACATCCTAATATTCTTCCACGGAATATAGAATATGGATTTTTGAAATGAAAGTTGGATAGTAACTGTGGCTGCATTTTTTTTTCTATCCACCACCTAGAAGGTTGTTAATGTTGAGTGACTGTGGTCTGTGTTATGAAATTTTCCACTATATTTTTGGCTGATTTGAGTATGTACTTCCACAACTTTGCAGCTAGAAGGCTAAGCAAGGAGCTTGCAATAAGAAGAATATAGGTGTGTGGAAACGTGGCTGGGGGAAAGAATATTAAGAATCATGTAGCAGAAATATATCTGGCAAATAGATGTACTTGAGGGGAGTCCATTTGCTGTGCTGCAATTGGCATCCAATGTAAATTAATGCCTGGAGAAGGGGAACAATTTGAAATCCAACTTGTCTTGGACAGTGGAGAATAAATATGCAAATTGTTCTGTTCTTTGAAATAGCAAAAGAAAATTATACCTTAATTCACTTGTGGTGTCACTCTCCATTTTAATACTCACAGGAACACGGGATCCTTTCTACATTTAATTTATTCTTTACCTTTATTTAAATTATTCTTCTTGTAGTGGGTGGCCACTGTTGTACAACAAAAAAGACTAATAAATTAAGATTGACTGCCTTGTATTGCATAAGCCAAGGCCATTGACTTTGGGATTAATGTTAGGTAATTTTGCTTGAATTTAGTGCAAGTCAACTGTTGTGCTGCTTTTTAAATATTTTTACTTTTGGGATTCATGTGACAGTGCTTTTAAATTTTATGTACCATTTTAGTATTAATTGTACTCTGAATTAAATATTTCTACTTTTGTCTTTCAGTTGCATGCTATTGTATCATATATTATAAAACATAGGGGTTGTTTTACAAGCCTAGTTTTTTTCCCATATGTAAAGTTGATTAAACATTTTATGTATTTGTCAATAAATTTCATTTTCATTAAAGCTATCTTTGACTAAGAATAATAGAATAGCCCTTAGAGCAATTATGCATTATGCTTATCGAAAGAATAGACTAATAAATCAGAAAGTATTTATTGGGCACTTACTGATCTAAGGTGGTGATTAAGTGCTGAAACAGAGCATGAGACATAGTCCTTTGAACTATACAAGGTTACGTTCTACATCAATGTTTTGTAAATCTTCTCCCTCTCTTTCTTCTTCCCTTCAGGCCCTGGAATCTGTTATTCAAACAAGCTATTATCCAACTGTCGTGTTGCAAGGAGGCATGGTGGTGGGGTTGAGGCATATATGCAGCTTGCCCAGGTGGCTCTGAAGGGTGTCCCTAGAACTCTGAGGTCCCTTAGAGTAAGGGGTGAAGATCATTGTGCCGCATGATCAAATACGATTGATACCCTTTTGAAAAGCTAATGGCATTTCATGGCAGCAAAAAAAGGTACACACCAATGAAGGACATAAATACTGAGCCTAGCAGGAATTAGACAATGAACTAAGCGATCTAAGTAATTCAGTTCTAAGGAAGTGTTTGAAACATTATATAAAATGTTTAGAAAAACTTGACCAGAAACCCATAACACACACATACACACACACACACACACACACACACACGCACGCACACACGCAGCTTTGTAATGGGTTTTTCTTATGTTTGGTATGTAGCAGTTAAATAAAATGTATTTGGCCAGGGGTGGTAGCTCACGCCTGTAATCCTAGCACTTTGGGAAGCTAAGGTGGGAGGATCGCTTTAGGAGTTTGAGACCAGCCTGAGCAAGAGTGAGACCCCATCTCTACAAAAAATAGAAAGGTTGTCCAGGCGTGGTATGTACCTGTCACAGGTCCCAGCTACTCAGGAGTTGAGGCAGGAAGATTACTAGAGCCCAGTAGTTTGAGGCTGCATTGAAGTATGATCACACCACTGCACTTTAGCCCACGTAGCAGAGTGAGACCTTGTCTCAAAAAATAATAAATAAAATAAAATAAGATAAAATAATAAAATAAAATAAATGTGTTTGACCGAGATGTTACCCTACATATGATGTATATATGTCATGGGAATTTCACTGAATAGTGAACTAATTCTGGAGGTATCTTTGATCTAATTTGCAAAGGATCAATGATTAGATAGAGGAGGCTCCTCCACTAGAGGAGGGACCATGTCACCCTAGTGGTTGCTGTATCCTCACTCCCCAGTGCAATCTTAGGTAAATATCTATTTAATGAGAAAGTGGATACAGAAGGCTGGATGATAGCCCTAATCAAGGCACTGGTCTTCAAATGAATAATGTGGGAATCAGATTTTGTTCTCAGACTGAGCACAAATTGACCTCTCAAGGGTGGAATCCTATTAATCAAGTTCATGGAATTGAAGTATAAATTTACTTATCTCATTTATTTATGTAAATGCACAGAGATTATTTATATAGGTTTCTATCGAAATGTCCATGTATGAATCTACCAGGAGAAATATAGTCCTCAAACAGGCCAGAATGTTCACTTTGTTATATCAATACCTTCCTTCCCTATAGGCAAGCTATATGATAAGCCAAATTACCATCAGACTTCCAGTTTATCAGAGTTCCAGGAGATCTCTCAAGTCACTTGGAGGTTCATGCCAGCTTGACCTACTGCTCACTGTTTCCTTGCACAGAATCTACAGGAGAAACCAAATTATCAAAAGACTGCTCTGCTGAGACTAGAATCAGAACAAGGGGTGCTAAGAATATCAGTTGACTGTTTAGTTCCATCAGATTTTTATAGTTTCAGATATAGCCATCATAAAGTGGGTCTTTGGTTTGTCTGAAGGGAGCCTGTCTCTTCTAGCCTGTGTATGTGTGGACTCTGCTACAGTTTGCCTTCAAGAAAGAGCTATTTCTTACAGTAGTGACAACCTCATAGAATTTTTGTGAGGACAAAGTGACATAACCTCTATAAGGTACTTACTGAGAATTTAACAAATATTTATTATTTAAATAAGATGCATTTATTATTCCTTCTCTTTACGTTCCCTTTTTTTTTTATCTTTTCGTTGTTCATCATTTTGCTTTCACCTCTACCTTGGATGACTAACCCTTCTTCTAAAAGATATCCTCTTGCTCTGCAGGTGTTGGCATCTTTTAACTCTTTCTCTTCAGTCTAGGAAGCTTTTTGCCTCTTTGAGAAGAGTTTGAATTTCTCTGATCTAACTCATTATTTACATATTTTAAAGTTTAGTTCTCGAATGTCAATGTTCTGTTAATCATTTACAAGTTTTTGAGGATTGTGGAGAACCTTGCTTTAGCATCCGGATGGACAGCAATTTTTGTCATTTATTGGAGAGAACTGCCAGTACCCAATGCCCGATGTGGTGCCTGGCACATGGTAGACACTCAGTAAATATAGGTTGAATTAATTGTAGCAGTTAAAAACCTTTCCTTTAGAGAAGGCCATGTTTACTTTTGGAGCTAAAGAATTCTTTGTTTAGGGAACTGTCCTGTGCAGTATAGGATGTTTAGCAGAATTCTTGGTCTCTATCCACTAGATGCCAGTAGTATGCCCTCATCCCAGTTGTGACAACCAAAAATATTTCCAGACATTGCCAAATGTCTCCTGAGCGGCCTAACCACCCCTGATTGAGAACCTCTGCTTTAGAATAAAAGAGTTCCCATGACTGGTGTTCACATCTGTATTATCTGCCAGTATTTCTCAAGATTTCCCAGCAAAAAAACCACAGGAGGCATAGACACTTTCATTAATATTAATAAATTTCCACTAACCTAAGGGCAGTAGCATTTAATGCTGAATAGAACAAAGAATCACAGCCATCACCAATGTCTCTATTATCTAGGTTCTTCTCTTACAGCTCTAGGGAAGGACACAAAAGAAAAAAGCCAGAAGAAGGAATTGAGGAGTGAAAGTTGCTGTATCCACATGACACAGCAGTGATAGTGATCCCCTGCCCCAGGGATGGCTATGACTTTGTCCACAGGCCTTGTTATAGTGAAGGTGGGAGTGGGGATAAGGTAGATCAACAATGCAGACCTGAGTCAGTTCTGCACCTTGGTTTCTGGGACTGCAGACTCAGATGGAGAGTTCTTTACTTTCATCTCTAACTATATCACAACAGGTTGGATTTTCCTGAGTTATTTAGATTCAACTAACCCTGGCAACACCCCTTCCTAAGGAACTTCCCTTTGGCCTCTGAGCCCCCAAAGTCCCTAGGATAGTGGTTCTCCCTTCAATACTCTAATGAGGTATAGTCATCTGATGACCCTCATGATGGAGGAAGAAGGTTGGAGTGGGGAAGGGTATATCTTCTGCTGGGTACTCCCTAGTCCTCTGGGGTATCCTACCAGGAACTGAGCATCCTCCTGGGAAAAACAGCTGTTTTGCAGCAGGGCAAGTGGGCATAGGGTGGTTCCTGGCCCTACTCCCAACTGTGCTTCAATAGGTGCACTTATCTGAGCATTTCTCCTAGATTTTGAACCTCACTGCTCACTCACGGGCAGTTCGTTGAATCCTATATCCCTTCAGTGTTTTGCTTATTGATTGCTTTGGTGACTGTCCATTTATACACTAAAAACTAAGATAAGTGATAGAGGGCAGTGCAACTCTAATGCCACTCCTCTAACCTGAGATAAGCTTGTACTAGAATATAAAACTACTGTAGCACCAGGCACAGTGTTTAATTGAGATGGCTTTTTTAAAATAGCAAAATTGTGTTTGTTCATCTTCTGTTGCTTTAACAGAATATCACAAACTGGATAGTTTATAAAGAAAAGTACTTTTTACAGTTCCAGAGGCTGGGAAGTACAAGGGTGAGGGGCCGCGCCTAGAAATGACATTCTTTGTGCTTTATAACATGGCAGAAGACGTCATGTGTGAGAGATAGAAAGTGTGCCAACTCAAATCTCTCTTCTTCTTCTTCTTATAAAGTCACTAATTTCATCATGGGGCCCACACCCTCATTACCTCATATAACCCTAATCACCTCCCAAAGGCCCCACATCCAACATATGAATTCGGGGATTAGGTTTTCAACCCATGATCTTTTAGGGGATGCAATCAAACCATAGCAAAGACTTTCTCAATAAAAGAATTAATGCCTTGTTTCTCTTATGGCACAAGCTCATCATCTCTTCATAGACTAGTAATGGTATGTGAACTGGCCTCCTGCTGGCAGGACATATTTTGTGTAGCACTGATATATTGTATATAAAACTTAATAAGATATATTGTCAAATTCAGAAAACTCATAGATGAGGAATACACATTTAAAGACCTAATTGTGAGAGGAAATTGGGAACTGTGGGAGTGAACAGAATTGGAAGAGTGAGGGAATTATGAGAAGACAAGGAATTTGGGGGACACAGAGAATTCTGGGAAAGAACAGAAAATTGTGATAGAAAATGGAGAATTTTGGATGAGAACGGAGAATTCTGGAAGGTTATACAATGGGGATATGTGGGAGAGAACAGAAAATTGTGATAAAAAAATGGATAATTTTGTGAGAGAAGGAAGAATTGTGGGTGAGAACAGAAATTGGAAAGAGTAATTCGTAAAACAATGGGGTATTAAGGGAGAATTTTTGGCAGACAGGAATTGTGGGAACTACAGTGAATTGTGGGAGAGATAGGGAGTTCTGGGAAAAAACAAAATTGTGAAGGAACAGGAAATTGTGGGAAAGAATAAGATGGTGAGACAGAATAGGGAATTATCGGAGAGCACGGAGAATTGTGGAACAGAACAGAGAATTGTGGGAGAGACCAGGAACTGTGGAAAAGACAGGAGAATTGTGGGATAGAATGGGGAATTGTGGGAGAGATGGAATTATGGAAGAACACAGAGAATTGTGGGTACAAATTAAGAATTGTGGGAGAAAACAGGGAATTGTGGAAGAAATAAGCAATTTGAAAAATGACGAAATAATTTCCTGATGGAAGAGAGCAGAGTGGTGACACAAACATGGAATTGTGGGAGAAATGAGAAATTCAGGGAGAGAACAGAACTGTAGAAGATGGAATTGGGGGGGAGGGCAGAGAATTATGGGAAAAACATGGAATTGTGAGAGAGAGCAATGACTTATGGGAGACACAGAGAATTGTGGGAAAGGATTGGGAATTGTGGGATACATGGAGAATTGTGGGAGAGAATGGGGAATTGTGGGAGAGAACTAAGAATTGTGGGAAAATGGGGAGTTGTGGGAAAGAATGGGAAATTGTGGGAACAAACTAAGAATTGTGGAACAGAACTGGGAATTGTGAGAAAAAAATGGGGAATTGTGGGGAAATGGGGAATTGTGGGAGAGAATAAGCAACTGGAAAATGACCAAATAATTTCCTGATGGAAGAGAGGAGAGTGATGATAGAAACATGGACTTGTGGGAGAAATGAGAAATTCAGGGAGAGAACAGAATTGAAGAAGATGGAATTGAGGGAGAGAGCAGAGAATTGTGGGAAAAACATGGAATTGTGAGAGAGCTTTGATTTATGGGAGAAACAGAGAATTATGGGAAAGGATTGGGAATTGTGGGACACATGGGGAATCGCAGGAGAGAACTAACAATTGTGGGAAAATGGGGAATTGTGGGAGAGAATGGGGAATTGTGGGAAAAGATGGGGAATTGTGGGGTAGAACAGGGAATGGTAGGAGAGAATAGGCAATTTGGAAATGACCAAATAGTTTACTGAGCAAAGAGATAATTGTGTAAGAGAAGGAGAGTGATGAGAGAAACATGAGATTGTGGGAAAAGTGAGGCATTCAGGTTGAGAACAGAATTGTGAAGAGAAGAAATTGTGGCTGAGAATGGAAAATTATGGGGTGAAACAGAATTGTGGGAGTCAAAGGGGATTGTGGGGCAAAGTATGGAATTATGGGAGAGAGTGCAGAATTGTGGGACTGGACAGAATTATGGGAAAGAGCAGAGGATTATGGGATAGCATAAGGAACTATGGGAGATACCTGGGAACTATGAGAATACAGAGAATTCTGGGAAGGAACTGGGGATTGTGGGTAATGCAGAAAATTGTGGGAAAGAACTGGGGATTGTGGGAGACAGAGAATTGTGGGACACAACAAAATTGTGAGAGTGACATGGAATTTAGGAAGAGAATGGAGGATTATGGGAGATAAGAGAGAATTGTGGGAGATAGGAAATTGTGAAAGAAAATAGAGTATTGTGAGAGAACCAAGAATTGTGGAAGAAAATGTAGACTTGTGTCAGAAACTAGAAAATTGTGAAAGTGAATGGAGTATTGTCAGTGAACACAATCATAAATGAGAATAGAATTGTAAGTGAGAATGGAGGATTGTTAAGTACAGAGAATTCTGGAAGACATCGGGCACTATGGGAAAGATAAGGAATTGTGGGAGAAACAGAATTATAGGAAAGAACAGGATTGTGGATATGATAGGCAACTGTGGGAAAGACCTGAGACTTTGAAGGAAAGGGAGCATTCAGGGAGACAATGGAAGACTGTAAGCAAAAGCAAAGAATTATGGGAGCGATGAAATACTGTCAAGGGAAAAAGGAACTGGCCTGCTGGAGGCCATCCATCAGGCAGGGACACACCCCTCACTTTGGGCCATGCCACATATCTTACCTCCTTCCACAAATAATTTGGGGCTGCTTAACAAAATATAGACAACACTGGATAAAAGAAATTGTTGAAGCAACCAGGAAAAGGGGAACTTAATGGAAGGAAAATAATACAGGCAATGGTAATATTAACAAGTATAGCCGGGCGCGGTGGCTCACGCCTGTAATCCTAGCACTCTGGGAGGCCGAGGCGGGTGGATCGCTCGAGGTTAGGAGTTCGAGACCAGCCTGAGCAAGAGCGAGACCCTGTCTCTACTAAAAATAGAAAGAAATTATCTGGCCAACTAAAAATATAGAAAAAATTAGCTGGGCATGGTGGCACATGCCTGTAGTCCCAGCTACTCGGGAGGCTGAGGCAGTAGGATCCCTTAAGCCCAGGAGTCTGAGGTTGCTGTGAGCTAGGCTGATGCCACGGCACTCACTCTAGCCCGGGCAACAAAGCGAGACTCTGTCTCAAAAAAAAAAAAAAAAATTAAGTATACATGTCATAGGATCCTGGACTTTTTCCCTTTGAGAACATGTGGAAGTTTCCTTGTTAAAGGTGGGCCAGAGATTTGACTGTAAGGTTTTTTGTTTTTGTTTGTTCATTTGTTTTTGAGAACCACAGGTTTCCCTGATTTTTAATCCTGGGTGAAATCTCAGTTGCTTTTAAAGATGATGATGTGAGCTAAGGGGGGAAATAAGCGTGGTATGGAGTTGTACCCAGATTCCCTCAGTGTGAACTGTTGCTACAGTCACAAAGCAGAATGTATTAAACCAATTCTATGAACCATCAAAACTTCTGTTCAACTAAAAATACAAGCTCTCAATGTTCTGGCTTAAACCATTTAGATGATTGTTCCCAGGAAGGCAGGCAGGTTTCAACTGGCATGTCAGCTCTGATTCATTCATAGTATTAATAGCTGCCCCAATAATTATGTTGGGAAGTTTTATAGATGAGTTCAGGCTCAGAAGGAAAATGTTCTGTGATTGATTAGCAGTGTTTGTCATGGGTACAGGAAAGGTTTGTAGCAATCGAAGTCTTGTATGCAGGTCTTCTAGGCAGTCCTCCAAAAACATTTCTCGTTGCAGGGCTTTTGATAAATATTAGACAGTAGAGGGTTCAAAGTCATTGCTCTTGGTGAAAATTTAACAGTGGAAACTCTGAGATGTTCATTAGTTTATCTGCTTTGAATATCAACCAGGAGGGTAGTTTAAGATTCCATTGTGAAAATGGAAGCATCTAACCTAACAGGTACATGGCCTAATGGCCCCTCCAGCTCTTTGTAGAAGTTGGCAAAAGAAGTAACTACATGCAGGCCTAACACTTCTGGGTGACCATCAACTGGAAGACAAATGGCAGATTAGGGACTGAAAATCTTACTCCATAGGGCATGGCTGCAATAATTTTAACCTAGAAAAATATGAGCTGCCAAGACCATGAGAAAATTCCCAATAGAACACCCAAGAACTAGTGGAAAGAAATATCTAGGTAGAAATGTCAGAAGACTCTCTGCATTCTTGCTTCTGTATGGGACACATTATGACATATGTCTTCATTCACAAGATGAGACACACAGGCATACATGCATTCTGTTTAAGAAACAGTCTTTAAATTCATACTTTAGGAATATAACCTTGGCAAAATTGCATCACTTAGTTTATCTAATTTTTACTTCCAAGTAGTAATGATTTAACTTTCTCTAAAGAAAAAAAATGCCCTATGAAGAATAAAAAAAAATTCTGATGTTTATGTTTGTTAGTTAACCTGCAAAATTTAAGCCTTTTGAATATCCTAGTTTCATAAGATTTTCTCATCTTAAAAAGGGTATGAAGTACAAAGATGAAGACAAAAATATTTCAAAGCCCAGGGCTCCTTGTTTCTGATAAATCCTGAAAGCTGTTTTTCTCTAGCTAGAGAAAAACATGTAATGTACAAAAAATGTAATGTACCGCAAGATACGTAAAACTCCAGTTTGTGATTAGAATTAGTCATTTTATTCAACAATCAAATGTTCATGGACCATGAGAAATATAAAAATGAACCAAATATAGTCCCTGCCCTCCAGGAAGTTTCAATTTTGTAGGACACAAAAGTAAATCATGTTGGCAATAGATGCATGTAAGAAAGTGAACAAAATGCTATGGGAACACAGATGAAGCTGAGAATCAAAAGTAAGTGGATTGGACAAGTCAATTCTAAAACTGTTCAACAAAAACAAAAGAAAGGAAAGGATTCTCAAGGGAAGTGATAATCAAGACAGACCTGGAACAATGGCTAAGATGTTTAAAGGTAAACCATGAAAGCTTACAGGATTCAAGTTCAGGAAATCGCATGAAACCAAACACAAAGGACAGAGGAAGGACACGGTGACTGCAGGGACTGGCTGGAGGAACGGCTCAGGGGAAGGGGGAGAAAGCGTCC
>JAQIFY010004837.1:0-11474 GCA_028533085.1 Varecia variegata | reverse complement strand
GAACTAAGACCCCTCAGTCTGATCCTGACCTCTGAGTTCCGCGTGCCTGACAACCCGAGCACTCTCCCTTGGGATTCATGTTCCAGCAACTGCCTCGATGCCTCCCCAGTCATGACAATCATTCACTCACTCATTCATTCATTCAACAAGTATTTACTGAGCACCTACTCTGTGCTGGCACTGGGCTAGGCACTGAATATGTAGCAGTAAACCAGATGGCATAAGACTTCAGGGAGCCTGCATTCTAATGGGGGAGACAAAATAAAGACATGAATGAGTGAAATAGACCTGGTATGTCAGGTGTGACAACGTGTGACAGAGAAAAGCAAAGCAGAGAAGAGTGGCGGAGATGAGGTAGGAGTTGCAATCTAAATAGGATGGTTAGAGGGCGAGGGGACAAGCCAGCCAGCTGGACATCTGCATGAGGGTGTTCCAGGCAGGGACCAGGGTGTACACAGAGTGTCCTGGAGCCAGGGAGAGACTTGGGGCTCACTCTAAGATGAGGGGTAACAGGATTTGGCTGAGGCCAGCAGCCTGACATGAGCTGTGGATTCGTGCACCTGCTTTGTGCCCAAATCACCTGTTTCCTGGGTTAAAGCATTGGCACTGGAGGCCAGCTGACAAATACCACTGCAATGAAAGTAGAGATTTATGAACACCCACTTAGCACAATGTAACGAGAGCCGTGAGGCTGATCACATCCTTTCAGTTAATAATTCCATGCCAGGGAATTCATCCTGGGGAGAGGATTTAATATAACAAAACAGTGTTTTTTCAACAGCCTCAAGTTTTCAATGAGAATTTTTTATTTTATGTTTTTATTTTAATAATAATCTTTTTATAATAGGCATGAACATACACTCCACCCTCTAGTTGACTACCTTATAGCCCAGCACCACCAGTAATTCCAGCACCAGAATCAGGGTAGCATTTCTTTAATTGCCCAGAGCTGAGCTAATATGAAAAGAATGCAGTGTCGTGGGCAGAGTGGTGAGTTCACTGTCATTTCCTACCAAATGCAAAGGAACTTGCACCATACAGTTCGTTCCTGTATTCATGTTGTGAGGAGTAATTAAGTTCCAGCAAAACATGACCTATCTTTTCAGTGTCTTCAGCTTTCATTCTGTTTGTTTTGAAGTTGTGGTTTCATTTAATTAGCAATTTTGTTTTGATTATGAAGTTATATAAGAGTCATAATCTTTCTTAGTTTTATATTTGTAATATTAACATTAAACATTAAATTATTTACTTCAACACTGGAGGGCAGTTAAACAATTATTTTCCTTTAAAGCTTATATAGGCCAGGTGCAATGGTTCACACCTGTAATCCTAGCACTTTGGGATGCCGAGATGGGAGGATTGCTTAAGGTCAGGAGTTCAAGACCAGCCTGAGCAAGAGCAAGACCCCCATCTCTGCAAAATATAGAAAAATTAGCTGGGTGCAGTAGTGCGCACCTGTAGTCCCAGCTACTCGGGAGGCTGAGGCAGGTGGATTACTCAAGCCCAGGAGTCTGAGGTTGCAGTGAGTGAGCTATAATGATGCCACTGCACTCTAGCCAGGGTGACAGAATGAGACCCTGTCTCAAAAAAAAAAAAAAGTTATCTGAATGTTACTCAAGTGTGAGCAACACTGCTTGACCTCCAAACACCCACTCAGGAGGGTCTGGACCTTCCTTGTCTGCAGCAAGGGCCAGGGAAGCGAGCAAGGTAGTGAACAGCCAGTCATGACCTGCCAGGCCCACGCATACTGGTCTCCAGGGCTCCTGCATGAGCAGGCCCTGACAGGCTGGTGCGGCCCGGATTCAGGAATGTTCAGTTCATTTATACTGGTGGTGACCACACCGTGGGGGAACAGCAGGCAGGTCTGTGTCCAGAAAGTCCTCTGGCTCTCGGGCTCAGGGCACCCACTCTTGGTCACCACTCGGTCCCTCTGCTGGGTGCTCCAGGCCTCACCTTCTGTTCCACCTCCATGGAGCACCTTTGCAGCCCTGCCTCTCAAGGCCACAGGACATCAACACCCCGGGCTACACCACTGCATTCTACTTCCATTCGTAGTGTCTGCTGAGTGACACACGGCCTTTCTGACCTAGCTGTGTTTGCCGAATCCCGTTGTTTTCATACTTTCTTTTCTTACCAATAAAGCATAACATGACAAAGAGTCCTGACCAAACGGGACCACAGAATCTCATCCTTGTGTGCACAGACCCTTCTAGGAGGCAGGTTTGCCAGGCGTAACCTAACAATTGCTCCCAGGCTTGGTTCAGTAAACGTCCTTCCTGCTCATTGCTCCCCAAATCCTAGTCATCTGGTCCATGAGGCAATGTCCTCTAGAATACAGAAAAACCCAATTTTAACCCCAAACTCTGTCTGCAGCCATTGTGACCAATCATCCCAACAGTCCCGTGGAAACGCGGGAGAGCCTCTTCGGAGGAACCCATACAGTGTGATGCCAAGGCGCACGATTCAATTCAACGAAACAACATCCACTCCGTTCAGCATCTATTTTCTGGATGTGTATAATATGTGAGGAGCTCTAGCACACGGGAAGCAGTTATCAGAACAGAACAGAACAGATACTCTTACCGGGTGGAGATGCCACCGCAGCGTTAGACAGGGGGCTCCCGACTCCATCGCACCGCTCCTGTTTGGCACTTTGGTAGAAAAACACAAAGCTGTGCGTTAGGCGCTGTAAGTAACTTTGCGAGGACGCATAAGTAACAGCTCAAATGCCCTGCCTGGAGTTGCAAGTGAGTACTAACGAAGTGTTTTCTTTTCTGTCATTTCAAAGAAAATTTCCAAATCGCTTGCGTTAGGATTTGGGGAATGAAACAGTTCAATCAATAGGTTAAACTTTTCTCATGGAGTAACACCGCCTTCTTGTGGCCTTTCTGGGTACTGCAGGCGGATCAAACTACTAGTATTAATGATTTTATGAATATTGGTACAATATAGTAGATCTGGGCGAGAACTTCAGAGGTCATCTAATTCAGTCCTCTGCCTTCACCCATGTAAGGTTCACTAGCTTCACTATTTCCTCACTGTAACAGTCCAGAGAGGTGAAGAGACTTGTCCAAGGCCGCTGAGCAGATAGAGTCTGCTACCTGAGCCTCCTCCAGTCCTCCTGTCACTGTTTAGGAGAAGAAAACCTTTCTTCACCCCAAATCCTAGTAACCATGAAACAGACGAAAGCAGAGGTGTCCTGGCTGAGACATCAGCAGGACCCACCCTGGCCAGGCCCTTCTCTCGGCAAACCTCGAAAACCTTTGACACCAGCGCAGCCTCTCGGGGTACCGACAGGCCCGCGCGGAAGCCGAGGAGACCCCGGGAAAACTGGGGTCCACCCGAGGGAGCCCACTGCGCGGCCAGGGTCGGCTCCGGCCCGATAACTCCCTTCTTACTGGAACGCATTCTCTTTCTACCAGGTATCAGCGACTCTTCATTTCGACATCTCCCTTCCCGGGGAAGCTCTAAATCGACGCGTTCCGACCGCAAGTCCCCGTTTTAACCCCCTAAGGTAGAGCGAGTGGGCGCGGACCGGGCCGCAGGGCGCAGGCGCGAAGCCACCCGGGGCCGCCGGGAGAGGCACAGACTCCGCCGGGAGCCGGGCCTGGGGCACCCGCGTGTGCGGCGGTCGCTCGACAGACAGTTGCCGTCGCCCGCGCGTCAGGGCCTGAAGCAAGATGGACGAGATTCCTGGTCTCATAGAGCTCAGGCACGAAGACGCAAATGAAGGCATAAAATGGTTTCTGAGGTGATTGGGATGTGGGGAGCGATGATACAGTGTCGTTCTCAGGAGAGACCTCGGAGCCCGTCGCGCGGTGTGACGAGCCGGTTGGAGACGGCGGCCAAGGACGCTCCGCGCCCTCCTCGGGCGCAGACGGCAGGAGGGAGCGCCAGGTGCCCCGCGCCGCTCGCTGCTCCGCCGGCGTCCGGGAGGGGGCGCTGGTGCCCGGCCGCGCCTGGACTCTCCTCGCGCGGCTGCGCCCCCTGCGACCTACTCCGCAGCACCTGCCGGCGACATGCAAATGGCCGGCGAGGACAGACTCAGGGGGAGGGGGCGGAAGCGGAGGGAGAAAGAAGAAAAGACTTAGAACACAGAGTGTGTCCGGTCATCAACCGCATTTCTTGTTTCATTTTTCATGTAGTCCGCTTGTGTGTATATTTGTATTTTTAACTTTTTATTATGTAAAATGTCGATCACAAACACAATTAGAGGTAATTTAGAGATAATTGGAGATAATAGGTCAATGAAATCCATGCACCCATCACCCACGTCAACAGCTATCAGCTTGAGTTGTTCTCGGTTCATCTGCCCTCTTCTTTCTTTCATTTATTTAAAAAACAAAAACAAACAAACAAAACTTTTGTTGCAAGTTTCAAAAGCAAATCCAAGAAATTCAATCATTTCTCCTGTAAATACTCTCTACCTGATAAGGATTATTTTTCATTAAACAGAATCACAATTCCATTGTCATAACTAAATTAATAACAATTCCTTAAATATTCTAATTGTGTTTGGGTTTTTTGTTTGTTTGGAGGGGGTTGTTTGCTTGTTTGTTTGTTTGTTTGTTTGTTTGTTTTGAGATAGACTCTCACACTGTGGGTTCAGCTCAGGAGTTCAAGGCTGTAGTGAGCTATGATCAGGCCGCTGCACTCCAGCCTGGGCAACAGAGAAGGCCCCATATCTACAAAAAAAAAGAAAAAAAAACAAACAGGCAACAAGAAAGTTTCCTGCAGAGAGATCCTTTAGCTCATCTCTGTAGATTTTATTATTAATATATTATAGTTTTAGTTTAAGAATCTGCATCTCACAGCAAAGCTGGAAACAGAAATGTCAGTTCAAAAGTGACTTTCCACAGCCCAGAATACCCGCGTTCTCCTTTCAACCCACCTAGAAACAAGATGTGTCTGGAGAAGATTTTCTTTATTAAATGCATGAAGGTTTTTAGTTTTTTAAGGATATTCTCATAGTTTTCTCCCTTACCCTTGGGTAGATCGTAACATAATCAGCTTATCTGCCTGGGTTTGAGTCACAGCTCTGTCACTTACTAGCTGTGTGACACTGGGCAAGTCCCTAAACCTCTCTGTAATGTCAATCTCATCTGTAAGACAAGGATAATAATGATAATACCTATCTGATAGTGTTGTCTTGAGGATTAAGTGAGTTTATACCTATAAACACTTAGAACTGTGCCTGGCACTCAACAATTTCTTAATAAATATCCACTATTATTTTATAGCTCTTATTTATTTCAGATTAACCAATCTCTTTTAAAAACATTTAAAAAGTCTTATTTTAACTCGATTATAATTAATACATGGTCGGTATTAAACATTCAAGCAATACAAAAAACCATAAAGAAAAAAATAAAATTCTCCTTCAGAGAAAGCCTGTGTCAACCCCGAGCATCCTTCCAGATAATTCCTGAATCTGCATACACGTGATACTGTGGACAACATTACCTACCTGATGGACCTGGGGCTCCTCGCAGACATGTGTCATGGGAAATGCTCCCTGCATCTGTGGAAACAGACTCAGTGACCTGCTTCACAACATGGCATAGCCCAAGGGTGATTTTGCCCCGCAGGGGACATTTGGCCATGTCTGAAGACATTTTGGCTGTCACAGCTGGCATCTAGTGGGCAGAGGCCAGGGATGCTGCTAAACATCCTACAAATGCACAGGACAGCCCCCGTAATCAAGAATTAACTGGTCCCAAATGTCAGTCGTGCTGAGATCGAAAAGCTCTGCCTTAAGTTGTTTCATTTCTAGGAGATAAAAAATATTATAAAAAGAAGGGTCAGTCAGCTATTACACATTGGTAAGGTTGTACCTGTTGTTAAACTTTTAAAATACTTCTGTACTGGTTTTCACATAGCCTCGCACCCCCTGCGGCTGCAGCTGTTCTGATCAGCCAAGGCTCAGCCTGAGCAGCTGCTAGATATTAGGCTCTCCCCATGCCCCGGGGAGGGACGAGAGAAAACAAGAGCATGAAAAGCTTTTCAGTCTCACATATAAGCACGAAATTTCTTCGTATTTCCTACTATTATTATTGGTGATACCGACTTCAAATTAGCCATTCTTTTTTAAAAATGAAAAGAGCTTTATTTTATTGTAATACATGTTTGGTTTTAAACCTTCAAATGCAACAGAAATTTCTGCTTGCGGTGAGAGTTTCTGCGGTGGCATCTTTATGACAGCACTGCTAGAGAACTGAGAAGCCCAGAGCTCGGGGTGCCCAGGAGGAAGGAGAAGCTGACCTGGAGGTTGTCCCTGCCATTCATCTCGGGGACAAAGCAGGAAGGGGGTCACCCCGCGGTGGAGCAGATCAGGTGTGCCCAGAACAGGCTGCCTTTTGTCTGCCTGTCCTAGAACGCGGCAGTTCTGCCCGGGCCTTTAAAATGGTTCAAGGGAGAAGACTTCACTAGCCAAGTGCTGGCAAAACTGTGCAGGAGAATATCTGATTATTTCTAAATGTTATCTTGAAAAGAAAAGAAAGAGGCTTTGTTGAGAAACGTCCCTGCTGATGTCTGCCTCTAGGACTCCTGAACCTTCCACTCCCTGCTCTAGAGAAACAAACCACTGATTCATTTAGGGCCTGCCAAGGAGAAAGGCGTCCCGTGATCTTTGGCCAGAAATTCCCCTGGGACACATGAAATCAAACTATACAGGCTGTTTTGTAGGTGGCTTTGAAGTCGAAACATGCTGGGCATATTTCCGTGTAAACGAAGGCAGGAACACCACTATTTGCGGTGGCTGCGTGGCATTCCACCATACGGATGGAACATAATTTAGCCAGTTGTCTGCAGATAGATGTTTTACTAAAATTACTGCAGGGAACATCCATATTAATTAAATTTTCCTGGGATAGTTTCCTGGAGTGGACTTGCTGGGTCCCCAGCTCCAGAGACTGTGCGTTTACCACTCGCTAAAAGCTTCAAGGATGGTAAAGACACGTGAGAGGGGAGGGGGAGCATTTTTAAAGACATCCTGCAAGAAGACCTTTTCCCGGGACCCAAAGTTGTGAACAAACCGTGCCCCAATCAAGAAGTCCGCAGCCGCTGGGAGGGGAGCCGTGGAGTCAGCCCAGCCCGCCTGGTCGCAGGAGCCACCCCTTCCTCCCTCTGCCAGCGCCTGGGTCAGGCCCCGGGCCGGGGACCTAGTGACACAGTGTAGGGAAGGCACTTGACCTGCCGGGGCCCTCAAGGTCCGGAGAGAGGTCCTTCTACAGCCTGTATGGCAGGCACCACCTCCTTGCTCCACCCCCATTCGCCCCAGGCCTCGGCAGTTGGGGGGGGGGTGGGTGCTGACCTATCCCCTGGGGGAATAATTGTATTAGTGATAAGGTGGCCTCTGGCAGCTTAGTCAGCAAATTGGGGGCTTTGGGCTGAGTAATCCTTTGGCGTCTGCCCCAGCAGCAGCTGGTGATCACAGATCGGAGACCCCCCCCCCCACCAAGCCCCAGGCCCTGCTGTGCTTTGGCATCATTTTGCCAGCACAGTGCCCGGCCTGGCCTGCCAGAGAGCCAAGGCCAGGCTGAGAGAGGAGCGCCCGGCATCCAAATGACCGGAGGAGTCAACGTAACGAGGTCAAAATAAACAGTGTAAGAACAGGCAGGTCGGACACCGAAGGTGTCTTTTATTTAGATGGCACCGGGTGTTTTGTTTTGTTTTGTTTTGCCATTCTAAGTAATAAAGGCCCACTACAGAATATAGAGAAATATAGGCAAGTTAAAGAACAGACTTCCTGTGATCCTCATGCCCAGCTAACCTGAAACTCTAAGTGAACCTGTTCCCTGGAATCTTCCATCTGGACCGAGTAGTGAGAGCTGACTTGGAGTGAGGTTCACCATGAGGACAAGATCTGGCCCTGGACAGGTTCTCTCTAGGAGAGAGCAAGTGGGCTGGGGAGTCGGGCGGGCAGCCTGGAGGAGGTGGGCCCCAGGCGGGCCTTGAAGGATGGGAGGGGACTGGGCATGTGAGGCAGGAGGGGCAAATCCCTTCCCCACTCAGCTCCGTCCCCTGCGGCCTGTGGCCACCCCAGAGAAACAGAAAAGCTTTTCCTTGTCTGCACTAACCACTTCGCATTGTCACGTCCTTTAATCCCATCACAACCTTGCAGGGGACACCCATTTTAGAGAGGAGGACCCTGAAGGCAGGGGTGGAATACCTTGCCCAGCTTGCAGCCAGGAAAACATAAAGCCAGGATCCCAGAGGAGGGGTGCTGGCCCGGGGCCTGCCCTTAAACCCTGGGGTCACTGGCTCCTCACAGGTGAGCCCCCCACAGGCTGGAGAAGCCCCTCCTCTTGTCTTCGGTGTCTCCCCAAGATGCTGGGGGGGGGCAGGGCTTGAGCTACCCCCTGCCTCCAGTCTCACCCTCTCTCTGGCTCTTTCTCCTCTGCATCTCCCATTTTAAAGGGAATCCCTCTCCTAAAATATTTTTGTTTAAATATCTCCCTCGATGGGGGAAAATACAATCTTTCTTCAGTGTCACTCTCCGTACAACCCCCTCAGCCCTATCTCCTTCCCTCACAGCCAAGCTCATTCTTCCCATTCCGCCCTCCCCACGCTCCTTCGGAACAGCGCCGGCCACCACGGTGCACCTGCTGCTGAAGCCGGCGGAGGTTGCTGCTCCCTGGACAGGTTCCTGGTGCAGAGCGGACTTTGGGGCTCAGACACATCTGAAATCCCCACCTCCACCCCAGCCGCTTCCACCACTCGGGAGCTGTGCATCTGAGGCAAATGACTTAACCTCTCTGACTGCATTAGCACATCTGTGAGTTGAGGGTAACAAGGACAGCTCCTTCGAAGGGTTTTGAGAGGTTTGAATACAATGTCGCAAGGGTTTGCTTTCTCAGTGACTTCACAGAGCACTTGTCGATGCCTCCACCCTGGAATCCTCCACACTCCACGGCTGGTGCTGTCCTGAGTCTCCCTTTGCATCTCTCCTGCTTCTTTGTCATCAGTTTGTCCTCGTCCTCCGGCCAAAGACCCACGGGCTCAGCCTTAGGCCCTCCATCCCTGCACACATCTGCTCCCGGCTCCCTCAACCCTGGGGCCTGGGTCAGCTGTGCAGAGGCACGGGGGACAGTGTGGGGCGCTGAGCTGGACGCCGCAGCGGGACTCAGGAGATCTGTGAGTGGGAAGCTCAGGGCACAGATGCAGGCAGGAGACCAACGTCCCGGGAGCTGCGAGTGTGTGTGAAAAGCTCTGCCGTGGGGACCTCAGGTTGCATCGAGGTGATGGCAAGTTCAGGGCAGAGACCCGTGTTCCAGAAGAAGCGGGAAAGACGGGCTTTGGGAAGGATGGAGCCAGCCAGGCTCAGGGGAGATGCCTTTGGCTTTGGCGTGAGGTGGAGCTGGAGACCGTGTCAGTGGAGGGTCCGGGGGGCTTCCGGCAGGAGGAGGCAGGGAGGGGTGAGGACAGGGGAGAGGACGGGCGAGAGGGCCCAGCCCCGTGGCCTCGATCTTCTGAGGCCCCAGAAAGCAGATTACCCTGCAAAGCCCCCGAGCTGACTTTCCAAATCCCCAAGAGTGCTTCCCTGTCACAGTGAGGGTTAACCCCACTTACATAAGGGCCATGCCCCCCTTCTGTCCCTTTAACTCCATGATCCTTCCGGAAGCTTCGTACAGTCTCCCCATCCCCCTGGGCTCTAAGACTGGGCCACCCCCGCCCAGCACACCCACAGGTACGCTCAGGTCTGCTGAGGATGGGTGGTCCCCTCCAGGCCCACCCGGCCTTTCAGCTCCGTCCCGGCATGGGGGTGGCAAGTGGGGAGGGGGGAAGGGCAGGCAAAGGCGAGGCTAGTCAAGGGTCACCCTGTGACATTCTCAGTGACCCTGAGGAGTGGCACTGGCTGCAAGCGCACACGTCATTTGTTATGTCTTACCGGTACCAGGCCCTGAAACACAGTTCGCGAATTACCGAGGTTGCCCTGACTACAAGACAGGTACTTCTGTCATCCTTTTTTACAGACGAAGAAACCAAAGTTCAGACAGGTGACGTTACTTGCCCAGGGACACATGGCTGCCTGTGACGGAGCAGGGATTGGAACCTGGGTCTCTCCCTGCTCTCTGCACTCTCCCTGCCGGGCCCACGGAGGACAGACTCCTCCTTCCCCTCCTCAGAACCGCCACTGGGCTTGAGCTGGGAGGGCTGGGCCCGGGGCAGGGCAGGGCTGTGCCCCAGTCAGGGGAGGAAGGGGAGGCCACCTGAGGGCCCAGAGCCCGGGCTGAAGGTGACTGTGTCCTTACCCCTCCCATCCTGCAGGCCCAGCTCTCCAGGTAGGTGAGAAAAACACCCGCTAGCTCCAGGCCAGCCTGAGACCCTACACTGGACCCGTCCCGGGAGCCACCTCTGCACTGGGTATCTGGGGCTGAGGAAGGCAGGGCAGCCTTCCAGGGGCCAGGACCCTCACATCGTGGGCCCCAAGCAGTCCCTTATCAAGGGCCTGGTGTGAGAACATCCAGGGTGGAGAGCCGGGTCTCCCAGGGACCCAAAGGGAGCATCACACGCAGGAGCCCACACAGGCACAGGGACACACACACGGGCCCCACACACTTGCCGTCAGACACATGCCAAGATTGGAGTCCTTAGAGGAAGTGGCATCCACACTTTCCTTTAAGAGTTGGCACTGAATGGCAAACAGCTGCGAGCACAGGGCAGCAGGGCCCCGGGGACACCGGGCAGCCTGGGAGCTGGCGTGGGGGTGGCAGGACTGGCCGGCTCCCGGGGCACCTTGGTAATGCTGCAGGTGTGGCCGGCTGATCCCCTGTGGAGACAGTAAAGATTAAGGGGATCATGAACTGCGCCCGGCGGCTGCCCTGGGAGAAACCTCCTCAGGCCAGAGCTGCGCTGTGAGGGGCTTCGGGAACTCGGGGCAGCTCCTGAGTTCAGACAGAGGGGACAGGAGGCAGAGACAGAGAGAGACAGACACACAGAAAGATACAGAGACAGAGGGAGACCACCAGGGAGAGGGAGAAGGAGAAACAGAAGAGAGACAGGGACACAGAGAGACAGAGGTGCAGAGATTGAGGCAGAGGCTGGGCCCAGTTCGGCACCCCAGGGCGTCCCTGGCAGGCAGGCCGAGGCTACGCTGGGACCGCCCAGGACCAGGCCAACAGCTCCGATGAGCTCCACCGTGGCTGCAGCTGCACCTGCCGCGGCGGCTGCCTCCAGGAAGGAGTCACCAGGCAGGTGGGGCCTGGGGGAGGATCCGGCAGGTATGGCTTTTCCCGGAGGCAGAGTCTGGGCCCTTGGGGAGCAAAGTGTGGGCCAGAGGTTTGCAGGGACCATGCGGGGAGCCAGAGCAACTCAGCTCCAGCTCCCAGGGCTGCGGGCCAGTGTGAGGGAAGCTGTTGGCAAACCCAGAATCCCAGCAACACGGCGGGTGGGGGCAGGGAGCAGCGGAGCCAGGACTGGACAGCTGAGCACCGGGCAGGGAGGAACAGAGGAGCACCTGAGGGCTCGGAGGC